>VYZQ01020616.1:232775-253902 GCA_013400655.1 Mystacornis crossleyi
TGTGAGGGTTGTTTATGCTGTTCTGGGTAATCTGTAAAGGCAGTCATAAATGTGCACAGTGGTGCCTGTGGCCCTGTGGAAGCCCTACAGGTTTTCCTGTTTCCTACTGGCTGTAGTTCTTGGATACAGAGTGGGCAGGTATCTATAGAGATGAACTGTAATACACAGTTTTGCTTAAACTGCCGTTTTTAGGGGAAAATACTTGGTCAGCATTAAAAAGGTTCGGTTTGTGGAGATTAAAAAATAAAATCCATCAACAGAAAGGTGACAGACCTTCGAGGCAGAATGGGAATTACGAAGCCAGAACTACCACAGAGAAAGTTTATCTTAAAAACAAAGTGCCACTCCTGACCCAGGCAAAAAATAAATGTGTTTTGTAAGAAAGGATCAAGAATGCACATTTGTTGTGTTAAAGCCATAAGACACATGGTCCTAACTGTTGTTTTGCCTCCTGCCTTTATTTTCTTTTGAGACAGGGTTCTTCACTAAGGCTGATTAAAGATTGAACCTCACACCTGGACTCCTGTTTTTCAATTATACCAAACAAAATAGATTTGTAGAAGAGGATGAGACAGTAGAGAAGGCAAGAAGTCATGTAATTGCATGGGTTTCTTCTGCTTTTTTAACGTGATTTAAATATTACATTTGCACTTCTGGCTCTCCTTGAATATCAAAATACTGATAGTGGCAAAGTGCGGCAGTTTACATTTTGCCAGAATACTGGGTTACAGCAGAGGGGCAAATACAAGTTTTTCTTCGTTTGATAACCTTATTGAAGTTTCATTGAGGGGAAAGAATTATATTTTAAAAAAAATTGGAAAATGATCTGCCACTCTCTTTTAAGATAAAAATTGCATGCATTATAAAAAGATTACAATTGGGAAGGAGATAATAATTATTTAAGGAAAGTGATGAAGCTTCCCATGGTGGTTTAGAGACCATCAGTATTTTATATGAAAGCTTCAGATAGCTAATTTTGAGTCTTTCATTTGCTCATTTCAAATTGTTCTGGTGCCACTGAAGTTTGTGAAACTGCTTTGCTGTAGATCTTCCAGGAGGTTTTATTGGTTGTGGGTCCTTTTTTCATCTCACTCACCATACGCTCCTGCTTTGCACTTGCTGATTCAGCTCCGTTTTGAACTTTACACGTATCAGTTGTTGAGAATGGTCCTTCAACATAGGAGTGCTCTAAGTAAATAAATAAATAAATAAANGTCAGCAACAAGAAGGTTGGGTGAAGCATCTTGCTGATGGTTTTTTTGACACCCTCAAGATTCATTATCTGAATTTGAAACTCTTTCACCTTTTTATTTCTACTAATAGAGCTCAGTAAGTCTGTGCTTTGGGCTTCTTCTTCCACTCAAAGCAATTTACTTTTATTCTTAAAATTAATGCAAAGGCTGTCAAGGAGCTGGGGACAATGAATAATTTATTTTTTGAAGTTTAGAGCCACTGATAGTAGAAGATATAAGAAACTTTTCCTTACAGGGTTGTGTGTGTGCTTCCTTACTAAAAATGCCATCCATTTCCAGGCAGTTTTTGCTACTGCAAATACTTCACCCATCTAACCAGCAGAGTTTGTAATTTTTTTCTTCTCTTTTCCAAACGTCAGCCGTGGGCAGGGGTTATGTGCTTGTAATTGGTGAGAGTTGTCAGTATGGTCAAGCAAGTTATGTGAAAATTAATTCTGCTTTTTTAATCCCTTTGTGCTGAAGTGTTGGAGCATATGAAGCTTGTGGAAAGTGAAATGACCCAGTGTTCCTGAGAAAACAGAATTAGCAGGTCTTCAGCATGAGCTTTGTTTGCCAGATAGATGAGCAGCCCTGGAATCACTGGAGCTGTGCTGAGGTATCCTGGCTTGAAGGTCTGGCCCTCACAGTTTTGAATTTAATATGAATTGGTGAATACTTTCAGTGTGGAGCTCTCCCAAAATCCTGGCAGTCTAGAAATAATTCTGAAGGGTTGCTCAGAAAATAATGTTATAAATACGCACGTGGCAACAACCATGAAATATTTGTGGAGGAACTGAGCTCCAGATTATACATCTCAGTTCAGCTTTGCCACGCTTTAAGAAAATATTTCCAGTTACTACGGGGATGTTAAGGAACAATTAAGAACCAGTTGACTGAAATGGTTCAAATAATCTGTAAATAATACTTTGTAAAAGTCTCGTGTCTCTGCAAAGCGACTCCTTCAAGCTGTTTCCACGACCATTGTGATACATGGTCACAACTGCAGCCCTTAAAGAATTGAATTGGTCTTGATTAGGCAAATTTCCCGCATTATTTATAGGGAATACAGATTTTGATAAAGCATGTTATCAAATGTGATGGTTTGGATTGTGTTTGGCAGTAATTTCTTGCACCCAGGTTTCTAAATTGAAGATCTCAATTCAGCTTTGCCACAGTTTAAGAAAAAATTTCCAGTTACTATGGGGCTGCTAAAGAACAATTAAGAGCCAGTTGACTGAAATGGTTCAGAGGTTCAGTTTTGCATGTAATCATTAAATGAATTAAGTTCTGCTGGCCGAGTAATTTGAGAGCTTTAACTAATCCACCTTCTGACAGATACATAGGTAATTGAGAGGGAATTTGCACTTTTAGTGCAGAAGGAAATTAGGCTAATTTCTTATGAATTTGGGAGATCATTCGAAAGAGGAAATAACTCCTGGGAACTAGGAAGGAGCATTGATGCTTTATTAAAATGAACGTATCTGGATTGTTCTATATTTTACAGCCGAATAACCAAAGAAGTTGAGCTGAATTTGGATCTTTGTGATATTTTATTCTTCTGGGGAGAAGGCTGGTGCTCAAAGCCATTCTCACAGCGTGTTTCTTATCCATTACAAGGGTCCTGATACTGAGGGTTGTGGGAAAAGGGAAAAAAACAGCAAAGGCTATGCCTGATCCCTGTGTCAGAAGAGGTTTCTCCTGGAGCAGGTGGGAATACGGGTGTCCCTGTCCTCACACAAAGTGTCCCAGGAACTACAGGCTGCTTGGTATAGCGAGTTTTCCAGTTGTTTTTCCAGCTTCATGCTGGGATTCAACAGGGTTTGGCCCCCTGATGCACACAGAGGTTTAGCCATGGACTTGTCTTGTCTTTTCTTACAAACATTTGTGATTGAAAAAGTGCCAGTTTTTATTTGTCTGACTCTGCCAAGGAAGCTTGACCTGAAAATCTTACAGCCGAAATCTGGAACCTTCCCTTTTTCCTTCACCCCCCGCTTTCATGATCTCCCACATTTGACAATGCTGTGTATACCAGCACTCTGAGTATTCTACTGGTAACGAGGCAATTTCTGCCTTGCTGGAAAGCTGTAATCATCTAGACACATTCTGAAAGGGAGACGTAGATGGCACAATGTAAAATGTGCTGTATCAGAAATTTATATTCTTTCCAACTGCATCAGTTACTCTAATAAACAATATTATTTTCCCTGCAGACCTTGCATCCCTCATATCTATCATGGCTATAATTATATTAAATTTTCACATAATCATAGAATCACTGAGTGCTTTGGGTTGGGAGGGACCTCAAAGCTCATCTTGCTCCAATCCCCTGCCATAGGCAGGGACATCTCCCACTGTCCCAGGTTTCTCCAAGCCTCATCCAGCCTGGCCTCGGGCATCCACGGCTTCTCTGGGTAACCTGTGCCAGGGCCTCACCACCCTCAGAGTAATTTTCCCCCCCTAATATTCAATCTAAACCTACTCTCTGACAGTTTAAAGCCGTTCCTCTTGTCCTGTCACTCCGTGCCCTTGTGGAAAGTCCCTCTCCAGCTCTCCTGGAGCCCCTTTAGGCACTGCAAGAGGCTCGGAGGTCTCCCTGGAGCCTCCTCTTCTCCGTGCTGAACCACCCCAATTCCCTCAGCCTGTCTAGGAAAAGTGCTGCAGCCCTCACCCCATCTTCGTGGCCTCCTCTGGTTTCAGATATTTTATTCCGCCTGCTAAAAATTCTTCCTGGGTTTCCATCATGCGGCGCTGTTTTCCTCCTGTCCGAACGGCATCATCGCCCGCTGCTCCTCTGCGTGCACCATCACTGTTGTTTCCTGCAGTATTGTGATTTTCCTCAGTCCTGGCCCCGTGGCACAGACTTGTGGATTGTTTGGCAGAGCGTGGAGCAGAAACTGTGAGGAGTTTTCAGGTGATAAATAAAAGATGCTGCTCGCTCTTAGTTAAGCGCCCCGGAAAGCCTCTCTGCGGTGGGCAGAGGGACAAGAGAAACGGAACCACTTGAAAGCAATGGGCAGCTTTTCAGATTGACAGTGATTTCCATAAATTTGTTTATGGATGCCTGACTTTTTCAGAGGAGCAGCATCCCCTTCGGAAAGTGCTCAGCCTTAAGCTGGGATTTGGCACATGCTGCTCTCAAGCCCCCATTTGCAGACATTTTGGAGACTGCTGTTAGTGCTGGCTGAGTCACACAAACACCACGAAGAAAGCAAGCAAATCTTCCAGAGACTGGCTCTTTTATTTTGTCATTCACATTTCTGGAGAAGGGAGATTCTGTCTAGTGCTCCTTTTGTTTCAAACAAAACATTCTTTTTTGTCTAAATAAAGTAGTTGGGGTTTTTTTTTTCCTATCAGTGAGTCACAGAAACCAGATAGAAAAAGTTACCTAAAATGATATAAATACTGCTGGGGTTTTTCTATTTTGATAGTCCTACTCTAGATTTTGAAATATTGTTTCCTTAAACTGCATAAAGGTCTTTAAATTTCTTGAAATTTTGCATGCACTGGAAGTTTTTACCATTTCTCTTTTATTTCTGGAATTTGCTTGATAGCAGACGTGTACTGCAGGTGGAGAAGGGACTGGAAATTGTTTCCATTTGAGCATGGTCAGCTCCTATGAAAACAGGTCCTGTTTACTCCATGGCTGACTGTGTTCTTAAGAGCTTTATCAACATGGACCTGTCACTTGAAATCCATTTTAGTCAACTGGTATGAGGCAAGTGGAAGAATTTCATTGACCTTAATCATAAAACTCTTGCTTTCTCATTTTTTTTCCGTATTCCAGTGCAGAGTTTGGAGCATAAGGCAAAATTCTCCTGTGAAGTTATTTAATGTTTATTCCACCTGATTAACTATTGATATCTTTGGTTTACAAGCACTTTTTGGAGAGTAGTACTTTAGTCTTCAGGAATAAAGGAAATAACATCATTAGTAGGCACATAAAGAAAAAGAATAAAGTTTATTCTTTTCATTAGTTACAGAATTAATTTGGTAGACTATTCTTTTCAAAGTGCTTTAGCGTAGAATGCTTTCATTTCCACTTTTGATACCTTATTTACAAACTAAAAAGACAAATCCAGAAGTGCAAAGAATGATTTTCATATTAAATTATACTCTTAAGAGAACAAACCCTGCCCCCCCAAATAACTACTTTGCTTGGTGATTTGTTAATCAGATTGTAATATATGCACTACAAGGAATATTAATGAGGCGTCATGTTAAAGCTCCATAGCTCTTTTTTTCCAAAACCAAACAAGTAATTTTCTTTTCTCTGAGTTTTAACACTGGCAATAATATCCTGATAAGGAATTTGTCTGGAAACCCTCACAAGTGAATTTGCATTATGACACCGTCGCTGAGAACTCTGAACTTCCTCTCCACAATAGCTGTGAACTCTGAACAGTCTCCACAATAAAAACACAATGTAGATTTAAGCAGACTAGTAGTACTTTTATGAGTAAAAGTGGTAGGAAAATAAACCTGATTTGCCAGATGACAAAGCATTTACAGCTAGCAGAGAAATGTGCATTTTATTCCCAAGCTCCTTAAAAGCTGCTACACATAATGACAAACCCCCCATGGATGGAGCAGGATTTGGCACCGGGTGGGATTTTAGGAATTCTGAGTGGAGGAGGAACTGCTGCTTTAAGGGACTCACAGCCCCTTAATTAAGGTGTCATATCCTGACCTGGTTATTCCCTTTGCGCTGCCATCCCTTTCCAGCTGGGTAATAACGGGAAAGGGCGAATTGCTCCGTCCTGCCAGTGATGGAGAACAGGCGGATCCGTGGGCTGGGAGCTGCTTATCCCCCTGGCTGGTGAAATCTCTCCACGTGCCGCTGTTCGGAACAGGGATGGGTCTTTCCCTGTGGTTTGGAGCTAAATGCCAAATCTTCTTGCTGCTTTGTGGGTGTTCAAATCTTCCTGCTGCCTGTTTTCCCAGGTCCTGACAGTGGAGTAGAATGAGCTCCGAGTTTATTGCCTGTCAGCGAAAGCTCTGTTTTTACTTGGGTTTCTGTTGTTCTAGCTGGGTAAACAGGACACAAGTATCTTACAAGATTTAAAGCCTGCTTTATATCTACCTTGAAAAAAGACAAACAGACCTTATTAAAAAAAAAAAAAGCTAGCTATTTTTGTTGTTGAAATAGTTGAGATAGACTCAAAACAACTGTCCTAAGTGGAGACTGGGGCTTGAGGAACTCTTGTTTTTACCATTTCCAATGGAAGGTGCTTTAGGAACTCTGTGTTTCCAGAAACCCTGGGTATTCACACACTGCCCTTAGATGCATGATGCATCCTGAAAGGTGTGATTCAGAGTGCCTAATTCTGGAAGGCTAAATTCTCCATGTGTCAAAGAATACACATGACCTAGAGGCAACCTGGGCCATGTCCCTAAAATGAAGGCAGGATGAATTATCCCACTCCATCAGCTAAAAAATGCCTTCATTGCTCATTGGTTATTTAGCTGCTTGGAGGGTTCACAGGACTTGACACACGTTTTAAAAATACTTCCAAAGAGTTTGGGGTTTTTAAAACAAATTTCTATTCAACTGTTTTGCTTTCATGGGCTTTTTAAGCTAATTTTCAAAGGTCTGTTTGGAAAGAAGATTGGCAGACCAAAACCTCCCCAGACATTCTCATCAGGAAAAAGCCTTCCGATCCTTATAAACAACACTTTTGACAGAAGCAGGGTTCCTCAACGTGTGAGCAACAAATCTTTGCTGCTCTTGGAGTGATGCACAGAGAAAGCAGGAAATAAGAGGCACAGGCAAGAGGAGAGAGGGAGGAAAGAAATGAAAATAAAAGCTGTTTTAGGAATAGACAAGGCCACAGTTGTGAGCTGGGGCAGAGGTTCAGGGGCTCGGAGTAAAAGTATTTATTACCAAGCTGCACTGGCAGAGAGGCACTGAGAAGGTTTTGCTGAGAGCATTTTGAGTAAGGGAAGGAAGAGGGAAGAGAAAGACCTGTAGGGGTGTTTGGCAGCTGGGCAAGAACTTGCCATTGTTTTTGCCAACTGACCCGATGGGATTTTGGAAAGGATGTTGGAGGAGAAGCAAAAGGCGTTGAGCAGGGCTATGAGAGTAACTGGGAGAAGGACTTGGTTGCTGAAGCCAAAATCGGGGCAGGGGCTGCAGCAGAGAAATGGTGGCTCAAACCAAGAGCACAAGAATTGGCTTTTATTAACAGGGGCAGGAAGGAGAGCTGAGTTCACCTTGCAGTGTTTGTTGGCAGAAAAATTCCCATACTGAGATGGCCTGGGCACAGTCAGGTGACTCCCTGTGACTTTGCCTTTGCCCTCTGGAATTCTTGCTCTTCCCACTGCAGTGAGTCCCTCCTACCTCAGAGACAGAGCCCTGACCATCTTTGCAATATAGGGGCATTCAGAGCACACCACCTACGGAAATGGTACCTGTGGAAGGCCTGGTTTTTCCTACTGATCATGATGCTTTTGTGTCTGATTCCAGTATAATCACCAAGACTGTTCCCAGCAGTGCTTTATTTATAAGTGTATTTAAAAATGTCTGAATGAACCTAAATATGAAAAACTATGCACATTGTTCTGTACCAGCCACTTCTGGAATGAGCCCTAAAACATGTTTTTGTCCCACAGTTGAAAAGGTATGTTCTGCAAGGCATTTAGGGCCCTCAATTCAAGTGCATTTAATTGCAGTAGACATTATTGCATGACTAAGTATCAGCATCTTAAGTATTGTCCAGTGACCTTGAAGTTTCCTCAGCTTGGCATGTATGGTGCTGTTGAATCCATAGAGAAGCAAGTGCCTTATTTTCTGTTCCCACAGCCAGCAGGCTTCCAGGCTGCACATAGCCAGGATTTTCGTGTCCTTTGGGACACGAAGAGCCAGTGTGCTCCCCTCCGTGGGGAATTCAGCCAAAAGTCACTGACTAACTCGCTTTGTCCTTGTTCCCCATAAACCTCCTGGCACTGTGAAGGAGCCACCGCTTCTTTCACCACCTCTGCACCTATTCTAGCACCTCGTTACGTGAAGGAAAAAGCCAGGAGAACTGGATCTAGTTCCTGCAGGTGTGTGGGACTGGGAGGGAGAGGTGGTGAGGTGAATGTGTTCTGCTTTTAATGATTGTGGATCAGTCCAGGGATACATAGGGCAGGAAGAGAGTTTTGGAAAAACCCACATGGGTATCCTTAGCAGAGCTGTACCTCCAGCAGCCTGCAGCTCTGCAGGATATTTCACTGAGGCTGTGCACAGCAAAACTCTTCTGGTTGCCCCCAGCTGTTAGGGGTTGTTGGTGAGGAGGAGAGAAGTTCAATTCACCCTTGTCCAGCCAGACCTCACCACTCTCCTCCTGGTATTCATTCCCTTTCCAGCCTTCACGAGGTGACAGCCAAGCAACATGAAAAGCAAAGGGATATATTTAATAGAAATTTTCTGTGGAACGAAGTTGTGCAAGGCTTGCTTTTTATTTTTCTTTGGGAAATCCAGATTTTTTCCTTGTTAAAGCTCTCTGTACCGGTAGTATTTATTTGTTCTTTCAGCAGCCTTACGTCCTGCAGCTTCAGTATTACCACTTTGTGGCACTTGCTTGGTGGTTTGTACCCTTCTAGCTGCTGGCGACCATCAAGCTTTCAATATATAATAACTGAGCAAGGTGGTTTTCTGAAAGAAAATAAGCAGATGACAAGGTTACGGTTGATCTTGGGACGACAAGTCCCTGGTAATAAGCACTTTGTTTCAAAAGACACTCTCAGTAGTTCTGCAGGAGATTTTAGCATTCAGGCTTCTGTTGTGAGTCACAAAAGCTTTTGTTTTACCCAAGACAGGCGAGCTCAGAGCCGTGTTATTTCCTGGGCACGCACGAGTGGGCTGCGGATTGTTCGGAGGTTTCAGGCTCGGGGCAGCTGTGGGGGCTGAGGACTCCATGAGGTTGTCATTTCCAACTCCCACCATCGCCACGGTCTTTATTTGCTGCAGCACTTTTTCTTTGCACCAAATCCTTCACTGGTGTAAACTAGGGAGGTTTTTGTAGGTGTCGTTGTTTTATGCAGGTTTTTATATTTTTGCTGGTTTTATTCTGTTCAGAGGTGTCCAGGCTGGGGTTTGGGGCTGGTACCTGGGCACACCCAGAGCCGGGAAAGCTTTCACCGCCTCTGGATTTCAGAATCAGGACAAAGACCCTGAGGTGTTACCTTGGAAGAGTCTTCTTGCTGTGTCTCCGTTTCTTTCCAACATGAGCTGCCTCCTCCCCCAGCTCCCTCTTCCCACTCCCAGCCTGTAAATCTTGTCATGCTGTGTGTGTGTCTCAAATCCCACACAGCCAGAGCCGCCGGCTCCGCATCCCTGCACAGCATCCCATCCTTCCTGTGGCTGCCAGAGCGGGATCCTTCCCTTGCAAGCAGAGAAATCTCCTCTTAGTTACAACCCAGCGCAGCCTTCCCCCCTCCAAACGTGCCAGGATGTACATACATACTTTGCTGGGGTGTTTGTGAAGTTGTGTTTTTATCAGCAGCCGTTGTTTGGCTTCTTAGGAAACATTTACAAAACATTTTTATGCCTTTTGAAAACAAGCACTGAACAAATCACAGGTTATTTGGGGATTTTTAAAATTAAATCCAGAAAATTCAGTAAAAACTCTCTATGAGAGGGTGGGGAAAAAAAGAGAAGACTTTTTCATTAAATAACTTCTGTATAAAGCATTTCAGCAAGCAAGTTTTTTGTATTTTTTCTAGATTGAGACATGGAACTACAACAGGACAGGCTTTTAGAAACCCCAGCTGGGTGTCATAGGAAAGCTAATTTTAGGAAAGCAGACAATTAGGTATAAACAAGTAAAGTACACAGTGTTTTCTAACATATTTGGCAGTCAAGTGGAGTAGCTTTCTTTTTTTTTCAATATAATTACCCCACAAGTGAGTGTCATCTTTAACTTTACCACTAGATTCTCACCTGTCCTGTAACAGTGTAAATCCAGGGAAAACCTTGATGTAATCAGTGTGGTGAGAAGCTGCTGTGCTCCTGTCAGAACAGGAAACTTTGCCTCTTTTCCTTTCTTGTTCCTCAAAAGGGTTCCTCCCCTTAACGAAACGTGTAATGAAGATGCTCACTCCCATATCCCTGGCTTTTCATGAAGGTACCACATTTCTCTGTGAACTTTACCTATCACTCCAGACCACATTCCCAGTTCCTAAGGGTGGGTTTGAGCCGGAAGGACGGGAAAGCAAACAGGAGGCACAGTCTGTTCAGAAGAGATCACTCACTGCAGGTCTGTCATGAACCGTGTTGGTTTAGGGAAACATTTCAAGGAAATGACTCTCAAAAACTGGCCATCCATTTCTTGGCAGCAATTTGCTGCAGGTGAACTTTAAAAAACTGGGTTAGAATGGCCTTTTAAAAGGTAAATACCACAATTGTTACTTTGTGGGGAGTTATTCAGATCTGATTCTTTTTCCTTCTTGGCTGGAGGAAAAATGTAAGAATACACATTAAATTTTCATATAGAGAGGTGAACTACTTTTTCTTTACAGTCTCAGTTTATTAGAGAGATTTTTTTTACCACTGTCTGATCTGAGCATGGAGTTTTGGTCTGCTCAAATGAATCAAACTGTTCAAATATAATTTGTTACAAAATGATACCTTGGTTAAAAAAAAAAAATCTTTCTGGAGCCACAGTTTCAGTGGTGTTAGAGGTTACCAATAAGCTCTTGGATAATATCATGAAATGATTCATTCTGAGTTTATTCTGCTATTAAGGAAAAAAAAATAACCTTCTGGTAAAATCCTGTTTTCCATCCAGATGGATTTATGTGCTTGGGGTTTTCTCTGAAGTCCACTGGACAAAATAGATACCTTTTGAGTTAACTGGTCTGGAACTCTGGTTGAAGATGTTGAGACTTTATATAAAGTACAGATTTCTTTGACTATGGGTGTGGATGATGAGAAAAAGCTGGGTCTAGCGCTTCCTTTTCCCCATTTCTGTTTCTCTGATTCAGAGTTCAAAATACAATTGCTGATGGAGAGAGAGCAGGTGAGTCACTGTCCTGGAACAGAGCTTTGTAGCTCGAATTAACATCTGGTGGTTTCTTTGTCCGCGGTGCCATTTATCCGAGACCCCATCATCGGCGGAGCCATTAACGTGCGGGCAGCCGGGGAGCACTAATTGCTCCGGCAGTGCTAGGGCTGGGAAGGGTGGTTCGGCAGAAAACCTCCAGGATGCAAAACCAGCAGTAATTGCCCATTTTCCAGCTGGATTCACAAAATGCTGGTGCTGCATTCGCTCTTTCAGACAGCTGAGAAGGTGCCACCACCTGCTTTGTTCCGTGGGAACCTGCTCGCGCTGCTTTCCTTCCCATGGCCCGATATGAGCTGTATATCCCACACATCCCTCTAAGTATTTAGACAGCTGATTTGACAGTGTTAGAACAGGCAGGGTGGGTGCTTTCTATTAGTTATAATTTCAATGATCTTGGCAAAACTTCTTGTTGTACTTACATAGTTTGTTACATTGGGTAGTTTGTTACATTGTTTTCACTTCCGAACTGTACTTCGGATCTTCTTGCTTCTAAGCAACCGATAAATGTCTTAAATCATTTCTGCCCCACCTGGAAATTAAACTTAATGCTCACCTACATCAAAACCACGAGGTGCCATCACCTCTCCTTGTGCAGTTTGGTTTGGAGTTGGTGAAGCCACAATTTGGGATAAAGTTCTATTTAAAGTATTAGAGCTTTTCAGTTATAATTGCAAAGCGAACCGGTCCTGCTGACCTCCTTCTGGCAGATGTGGGGTGTAAAGGATGAAAGTGTTGTTGCCATCTGTGTTGCCTAATTGCTGTATCTGGTGGGAAATTGGCACGATTCAGGTTTGCAAAGCTGTCAGTTGTGTGCTTAAACACAGGGAAACCTGTGAACGTTGAATCTGTGAAGTTTTATCCAGGGAATACAATATTGCAGTCAGTGCTTTGTCTGGGCTATAGTGGGACAAAAATTTCCCTTGAATTTTCACTGTGTGCTCATAGCAGAGGGACATTACCACTGTCAGGAAGCCAAACATAAAGAAGAATTTGATTTTAAAACTTACTGGGGTATGTCCTCAAGTTTGAAATAACATTATTGATTCATTTATGCACTGAAAGTAGAGACCTTAACTTTATCTGCATTATGAGGTGAAGCAGAAAAGTAATCCTACTTCCCATTCCAGGTGGGAACACTGAGGGCATGAAACTGTATTGTCTAAACTTCCAAAGTTCTACAGGTGTTGATTTTTTTTCACTTTCAGCTTTCTGAACAAAGCTTGAGATTTCTTAATGGGGCCACAGGGTTTCAAACAACAGATTCATGGTGTTTTAGGTGATGTATGGAGAGACCGCAGCGGAAAAGTTCCTTTGGGAAGAATTACCCAATTCTGTTAAAACCAGGATTTCACTCTTGGGGGTTTAAAACGAGCCAAGAAGCTGAGGAGAGATTCTGCACGTGGAGGGTACGGGGGAGCACAGCCAGTAGGAACACAAATTACAGCTACTTCGTGCCATTTGGAAAAGTCCCTTGGCAGGCTGGGATCTGCCCACCTCTCTTTGCCATGCAGTGGAAAATAACCCTCCTGCTTCTCGTGGTTACCATCTTCATCACAGTGCTGCACTTACACCAGCTGAAGTTTTGTTACACCTTGAGCCATCTGCGACAGAGTTCCTACATCAGTTCGGGTTTGTGGGGTTTTTTAACTCCATGTGACGTAAATTCTTGGATGTAAGTGAGCAAAATGCAGAGATTTTGTTTAGTCAGTTCAGCCACTTGTTTATAGGTACTTCTATGAATGATACTTAATGGGATTGATTTCCTGAAGGACTTCAACTGGAAGGGCAGAAGTCAAGTTTCTCTGACTGATCTATATTTAATGGAGAGGTTTGGGTCAGTCATCTTCATCTTGCTGCCTGAACTCTGATGTGCAGCGTGACATTTCAGCAGGTGAGATTTGAGACAAAAAAATGCCCTCAGTCTCTCCTCAGAAACATCAAAAGCAATATCAAAAACATAGTTAATGAGAAAAGCTCAGCCAGTTATAGGGAGGGGCCTCTCCCCCGGCCTCACTCATTTGCTTCGCAGGCAGAAGGTTTATGCCAAGGCAGCACAAAGCACTGCAGAAATGTGTAAAAAGGACTGGGTCTCTTGTTGTGTGGGCAGAAGAGGTTAGAGAAGCCCTGGAAGGAGACAAGCCAGGTTTGCTGGGTGTCAAGAAGTGCTTTGCCCATGGGTCAGGGCGTGAGACACTCAGGGGTGGTTCTTCCGGGGGCACAGCTGCCTGCAGCGGAGCTGTCCCGCCAACCTCGTCACTCTGCGCCTCTCCCCAGTTCCCAGCTCTTACTTCTTCCAAAAGAAGTGACGGGGCCATAATGTAACTTTAAGTAACTTCAAAGAGTATTCTCAAGACTTTTTAATAGCACAATAGAACTTATTTAATGCTCCAGTTATAGAGGAGTTACTATAATAAGAACTCTTCAAATGTGATTGTGCTCTGTGAAGTATCATCCCTCTTAAATCAGTGGTGTTATTATGGAAAAGGCTTGTTCATACACCCAGCGCATTATTGAAAATTGCTTTTGTAATTCAGATTCCAAGTAAATCTGTCAGGATGGAAGAAAATTATCACTAATTTCCTGATCGTAAACACCAGAAAACAGCGCAGTTCAGCTTACCTGCCTGGTTCTGTAGAGGTCCATGGAATTACTTTAGTATCTAAACAGAATAGGGTTTGATAAGGAGTCTTCAATAATGTCTTAGAAATGATCAGCTTGGCCAGTGCTGTCATGTGGTTTACAGTGTGTCAATGTTCTTGATAGATTAAGTAATGCACAAAACCAGTTCAGATTTGTCTTTACTTTGTGGAGTGTAGAAACCAGAGCTACCGTGGTACAGCTGAATGTGGGCAGCTTTTCCCTGTCTCGTGCCAAGGCGATGTTCCTGGAGCTCGGAACATTGTAAAAGTTGTTGCTTTTGGTTTAGATCAGAGTCCGCTTGGATCTGCTCTTTGCTGCCTTGCTCTACAGACAAGCACGCACAGCTTGCTGCAGTTCCCTTCTCCCACCTTGCCACGTCCAGCATCGCAGGGCAGCCTGTGAGACCCTTTCCCAGATTGGTTTTTTCAGGAAGAAGAAAAGAAGACAAAAATAGAATGGCTGTTCCTGGCAGGAACTGAAAGGCTGTAGCCCTCCCAGCAGCGCTTGTCACAGGAGTTCTGTTGTTTTACTGCTTTTTTCCTAGTTTGTCTCATAGAAGAGACTGTTCCATCTCATTCCTTCAAGAAGTGGAGAGGTCAGCAGGCCTGCCCTGATTTCAGAGGACATCGCTGCCGACTGTGCCAAGGCTGCCTGTTGATGCAGCGGTGCTGGCAAGCCGGCGGTGGCTGTGGGGATGTACCCAGAGCTTCTGCAGCCTCCCAGAGGCAGGTACCAAGGAGCTGTTGCCAAACAGAGCCCCGGGACGCTCTGGCAGAGCTTCCGTAACTGTCTTTTATCAGATGCCATCCCTGTTACATTTCCAATCGCGTGATGAGACAGGCCAGAATGGTTTCATTTCAGAAACCATTTCAATGGTTTCATGTCTTTCATTCCAGAATGGTTTTCGTTTCAGAATTTCATATCATTTCAGAATTTGTTTTTGGCTGTCCTTCAGCTCCTTGTGATTTGTGAGTCTGTAATTTCACGTGCCTTCTGGGGTGAAACTTTTTAAGTACCCCATTGCTGCGATCAGCCCTTAGTGTTGTGATCTGTTTTTTGGGTTTATCTGGAAAATGATAAGGAAAAAGACACTGTGTATCTTCCAGCTTCACTGGGATAAGCGTTAATCTTCAGTGGAAGCTCATGAATAAATAAATGTTTTTTGATGGTCCTGTGAAGAGCACAGAGGATTATTGGAGCAGTGATCCTAACTCGGAGGGCATTGTCATTTGTCAGTGCTGTGTGGTAGATGGGTGTTATCTACTGGGAGTTTCGTCAGCCAAGCTTATGTAGGCCATTAAAAAGTCACATTTAGTCAACAGCTGCCAGACAGTAGTCTGGAGGGAAAAAAAAAAAGTGATTTTATGTAGGAGAGAAGCTATGAAATTTTGTAACTTCCATTAATCACAGAATTTACCAAAAACTGACCTCTCATTCCTTTTGGGATTCTTTCCCTGTTATGTGCAGCAATGCATCATGAAACAATCTATATGGAAGTATAGGACCTGCTTCTCTGACTGGGAGCAGCACTGAGACCTATATTTGAGACACATTTCTCCCTCAAAAAAAGTGCTTGGAAACTCCAGTTACTAAATGTTTTCTCTTCATTTGCATTTGTGCAAATTTTGGCTGTGGAGGAGTTAATTTACAGGAGAGTTAGAAGTAAAGGTATGTACAAAGATTATTGAAGATGTTGTGTTCTTGATGTGCATGGCTGAAGATTTGTATTTTGGGGGCTGCAAACTTTACTTGGTGGAAACTGCTGGAGAAGATTAGCCATAGTTGATAAACTGGGTTGTCCAGTTGACAGAGAACACATAAAAATCACTGCATGAACAGAGCTGGAAGAGACAAGATAAACTTTTTATTAGTAGAACAAAGTATCATTTGATTGTGTGGTTGGCTCCATCATTAGGATCTTTCTATTTCCCAAGATTTATTTGAATTGTTTACTCCCTTGCTAAACTGTTTTGTCACTTGATCGCTCTCAAGGTCAACATGACCTTTCACATCAGGCCTAATTCTTTCTTCATAGCCAAGCAGCCAAAATTGAATTATAAATGCATTAAGCTCACTGGGTGCACATTAAAATGAACAAAGGACTATATTGAGGGGAAAAACTCCAATTACCACTGTACGAAAGAGCTCTTTGTTTATGATACCGTGGGGTTTTGCTGTCCTTGTTTGTGTCCTCATTAAAAAGTTTTTGGTCACTCTTACGTTCCAGGTGTTGCAATAAATGGCTCTTCAGGCTGATTATAAAGGCCTTGATTGATTTTGTAGGACCTGAATGAGTGACTTCGTTCGGTTTCTCCAGCCACCAAAAGTGGTGGATTTGGTGTAGCCTGAGCAGCAGCTTCCTTTGCTGCCACAGGATTCTGTAGCCTCTGATGGATTCAGTTCTCTGAAGAGTGTCAAGAAGGAAAAGAAGCCGGGGGAAAAGGAAGTTCAGTGGGAGGTGCCCAAAAAGAGAAGAGGAGATTGTACGGGCTGGATGTAGTCTGCTCCTCTATCAAGGTGTCTTGTGAGAGGGGATCAGTAGAAGAAGTAGGCAACAGGAAAAGAGATCAGTGAAGTGGTAGAGCTAAATCAGAGTGGAACAAGGTGCTTTGGAAAAGTCTGAGATGTTTTAGAGTGGCCCCAGCAAAACACGCACATTTTTTATTGTTGTTATTATTAGTTTGGACACGGAATACCTGGAAATGGGAGAACAGCTTCATAACACACTGTCCCGTGATACAGCAGGTCTGTTACAGGGTTTAGGCTTTTGTACCTCCTCTGTCCACCTTTGTCAGTGTCAGGCTAAGAAAGCAGAGCTGAGCTACGTGGGGACAGAGAGGAGGGAATAAGAACGTTCCCTTTCCTAACCCAATTTGCTGCCTTCAAACGCTGCAGTTTGAAAGTTGAGAAAATATCATTTAATAATTTTTGCTTCTCTGCACATTTCCCAAAACACTTGTTATTCTCTTGCAGCTGAAATAAGGTTGATCATGTGGAAAAGGGTGAAATAGAAGTGTTTTATTATAGATTCTTTTACTAGCTCGTGGAGTGAAAAAACCACAGTGAGAGCAACTGAAATCCTAACTTAAATTTATGTTTGTTCTTGGCCTGGCACTATTTACAGGAGAAGTTGTGATATTCCTTTCTGAACATTCTGGTAACTATGACCATGAAGGATCATGGACCTCAATTAATATTTGCAAATTCCTGCTAGTAAGTAAAAATAGCCAGAAGTTATTACTGTCCTCAAAAACCAAGGTTATTGACGTCAAGAAAATATGTAATAACATTATCCAGGAGAAATATAACGTCCCACAGGCAGAATGTCAGTGGTGTGAGCAGGCACCACAAGTGGACATCTGTGTCTCTCTCTGTGTTAAGCAGCCTCAGTGCGTGTGCACACACTGCATTAATTGTTGCAATGATTGTTATGGCTTGAAACCTTTGTGGTCCTGATGGCCAGGTTTTCGTGGTTAGGTGTCTGTAAATTTCCTCACTTCTCTGCAGTTGTATAGAAGTCCTGGGCTGCTTTTACACTCGTTCTGCTCAAACACAGCCTTTGCAGGGGAGCTGCCCCGGACCTGCTGAGGGACTTCACCAGTTCTCTCCCGCTGCCCCTGGAACTGATGGCATCAGAGAAAGCCTCTGTGCCAAAACCAAACAGCCTCAACAGTAGTGCGAGGAAAAACATGCCCCAACTCCTATGAGGAATTGATAAAATACGCTTTTAAAACATGGAAGTGGAAAAGGTGGTATTTAGACACCTAAATCTGTGTCTAAATCTTATCTACTGTTGTGGTAGCTGAACTCTTAAGATGTTGGTTTGGACCCCTGTCTTACTTGATGGGTTGGTGACTTTTTTCCTCCTTTTTTTTTCTTTTTTTTCTTTTTTCCCCCTTTCCCCCCCTATTTTTATTTTTTATTTTCAGTATGACTGGCACTGCTGTATTTTCACACAACTTGAAACATGTATTTTCATTTTATATTCGTTAAATTGTGACAGTTTGTATACCCTGAGAGCTTAACTGCATCTTGTACATCACAAAGATTTCTTACATTACTCATTGTATCTGTTGGGATTTCAGACTTTAACACTTGGCAAGTTCTCTCTTTTCTTTTTTCTTTTTNTTGTCCTGGTAGGGGAACAACTGTAAGTGAATTGATGTTTAGTGCTAACAAGTGCATTACAGCCTTTTCCTTTGTTCTTTTCCTTATTTTATTTCCATTACTGGCTGCGTTTTAATGGCCGTACATCTCACAAAGTAGATTTCAGCTCCTAATTCCAGCTGTTACACGTATATGGAGCTGTACGTTACATTGTCAGCCTGCACACAGTGCTGTGCCTGTTCAAGGTGCAGAGCTATAAAGTGCCCATCGCTGCGGTGATAAATTGCAGGGTCAGTCACGCAGCTTTTTGCAGAACATCAAGTTGAAAAATAAGGAAAAGGACAATTGAGCCTCTGCTAACATGCAGGCACTGATGTGAAGCTATCCCAGGGACACATTTTGGAGATTTTCTTGGCTTAACCACAACGAATTTTTTTTCCACACACCCCAAAACACAGCAGCTGTCTTGAGTGCCATCTTCATCCCTTCATGGCTGGAAGTGTCACAGCCACCTGAGCATCACAAATTTATAAGATCAGATCCTTTAAATATTTTTCTGCTTTTCTGGACAAAATCCACGAAGAAAAGGAAAACCTGTCCGTGGCTATGGAGAAAGTATGGCCGCTGCCAGAATGTCGGAGGAAACAGAGAATTTGGTAATTCAGTTTGGTGTCATGGGAGCACCTCCAGCCTTGTGGCATTTGGTACACCGGTAGCAAGAGATGTTTCCAACAGGAATTCTTGTTTCACTTACCCGCAACACTTTCTCTCCTATTTAAAAACACATCACGTGCAGCATTTTGTTGCTAGGTGCCTGCTTGGCCGAGTGCTGGTTTCTAAGCATGTTTTTATATTTAACTAACCCCTGCGCAGCTTGCGAGGGATTTTGCCCCCATGAATTCTAATTTTCCCTTCGCTGTTTTCTGTATTTTTGGGTAAGGAAAATTCCTTCTTTCTCTTCATAAATTTAATCAAGATAATGTCTCCCAGCTATATATAGGAGATTTACATCTCCTTCTTGGAACTAGAGAAATTGTGTGCAGTAGTACAGCTGGACTGGGGCTGCTATCAGAAAATGTTGTGAAAAAAAATCAAATTAAGCATTATTTAATTTTAGCTCTGTAATTTTTAGTTTTGCATCACTTAAAAAACTTAAAAAAAAAAAAGGTAGAGAATTTATTGCTATTTGCTCATGATTGATGCAAACAAATTCCACAGAGATTCAAGGGAAAACAGAGTGGTAACAGGGAGCACGAAAGTCTGGGTTTCCAAGAGCGAAGGCCATGCACCTTTCCATTAATTTAAAATAAGCAGGAGTTAGATCAAAAGTTCCTGTAAGTTGTTTGACCAAGCTCCCTAAGAGGGGTCTCACTTCAGGGAGTTGTTAATTTGGGTCTGTCTCTGCCAGCACAGAGCGTTCGAGCAGATGACGAGATCCTGTGGGAGGAAAGTGCCCGTGGTTTGTTCACAGGGATAGAGAGCTCCCTGCCAGGGACAGCCTGACTCCTTCTGGGGCACTCCAGTTTGGGCAGGAATATCGTATTTCCAGTTGCTTTGCTTCCTTGCTGCTTTTTTTTTTTTTAATCAGACGGGAAAGGATGTTGCCTGAATTGCACATAAAGACACCCCACTTAACTCTGAAACAGCAGCAATTGTGAACTATAAACCCACCATCCACACCTGCCAATTTTTCTTACAGAGGCTGAAGAAAAAGCAAAATTCAGGACAAAATGCTGGCATAATACCGAAGCTTTTGAAGTTGTTCTATCAGCCTGTGTGTGTGACATATTAACCAAAATTCTTTGGCTGCTTCTGGGCTTTAGGGGCTGCCTTTGGAGTGTATCTGCAGCACGGAATCGATCAGATTGTATTGCCAGGTTATAAAGGGTGATCACAGAAATCTCTTCATACCTGGTATAATACTAACAACAAGGCCATTTTATTGCTTTTCTGTAAAGGAAAGAATATTTTAACAAGGGAGAAGGAAATTTAGGGGCTGAGCTTTTCTATTTGGAATTACCATGAAAAGTTGGTTTCATTTCCCCCAGCGGCACCAATAAAATCAGGATGAATAGTCAATTGCTTTTACTGAAGCAGCAACAGTCTGAGTAAATTGTTTTGCTAAAATTCTACTAAAATAATTTCAAATAAATCCAGATATTTGCTCTCTGGAGTTTGTTGGAGCGGGATTCTCATTTAGGGATAAAAAGTGGTGCTAGTTATGCAGCGGGGAATGAATCTGCCTGACTTGCAGTGTGATGTGCTCTGGAAATCCTCACAGAGTGTCCCCAGTTATAAATACTGCAGACAGCTAATTCTTGTTCATTACTGTGATTTGTAGCTGTTGCTGGAACAGAAACTGCCCTTTGCTTGCTCTGGTCCAGATCAGATCAAACTGTAGTGGCTGCGTAATTAAATGTGAGCACATGTTAAAATGAAATTTACCTTTGCTTCCATCTCCCCTGGTTTTGGTACAGCATGGAAAGCTGGGGTTGATTTCTCTGGTCTCATTACAGTGATTTCCCTGATGTTTATGGAGATATATTGATTTAAACTAGCTCAAAATGTTCTTCTGAGATCAGCTCCTTGCATTTGTCACTGAAAGTTCATACTTGGTCTCCATCTGCTATTATAATATTTTTTAAACTTTGACTCTTTCTGATGAAGTTACAAGATATGCTGTGTGATTATTGAAGGATGTAGCTCATTGACATTTGCATACTGCTCTGGAAGAGAAATCTGCTGAATGGGATGTATATTGCAATTACTGTAGTCCTTTTATTCTCATCTTCTCTTTCCTTCTCTTCTTTTTCCTTTTTCCTTCTCCTCTTCTTTTCCTCTTATTTTCTTGTTCTCTCCTGTCTCCTTTTTCTCTCCTTTTTCCCAACCTTTACCCCTCCTTTACTCCTCCTGTTCCACGCCTTTTCCCCCTCCCTTTTCCCTTCTCTTCTTTTTCTTTTTTTCTCTTCTTTTTCTCATTTTTCTCTCCTTTTCCCCTTCCTTTTCTCTCCCTTTTTCGTTCCTTTTTCCTCCCCTTTTCCTCCCTTTTTCCTTCCTTTTTCCTTCCCTTTTCCTTCTTTTTTCTTCCTTTTTCCTTCCTTTTTT
>VYZQ01020616.1:254139-289411 GCA_013400655.1 Mystacornis crossleyi
TTCCCTTCTCTTCTTTTTCTTTTTTTCTCTTCTTTTTCTCATTTTTCTCTCCTTTTCCTCTTCCTTTTCTCTCCCTTTTTCCTCCCCTTTTCCTCCCTTTTTCCTTCCTTTTTCCTTCCTTTTGCCTTCCTTTTTCCTTCTTTTTTCTTCCTTTTTCCTTCCTTTTTTCTTCTTTTTTCCTTCTTTCCCCCCTTCTTTTTTTCTCTTCTTTGTCTCTCTTTTCTCTTTACTCTTCACTCTTGTTACTCTGACATTTTCAGGTATGACCCTGCCTCTGTTACATTTCACTTGTTTACAGGCAGAAATTGTGTATGGGTGGAAGCCAAAGTGAAGCCTCTGCCTCACTGATGGCAGTAGCAGCATTTTGTTGGCATGAGCGGGACGGGGATTTTACCTCACAGGCCACTTGTCACCTTTTTATTTGACCAGCCGCGGTCAGAGGAACACTTCAGGACTTTTTCAGCTAAGCTAAATCTGTGTGAAATACGCCATAAACATGAATGAAGAGTTAAGGAAGAAGAGAAAGCCACTTTTAAAAATGCTGTGGGTTTTATAACTGGGATAAATTTTCTTTATTGGCACACTAATTATAACAGATCCTTCCTTCACTCTCCACTGTTGAGAAGGACAGGATTTTTTTCAGCTTTTAACAGAAGTAAAGGCTTGAGCTCTACGCCCAGTGTTGCCATCTGGAAATTTTTTGAGGCTGGGAATATTTGGAGAGTCTGGATTTAGCCAGGAAGCTCCCGGGTCCTGCTCCAAAGCTCGTGGTGCTTGTGTATCTCCACAGCCGTGGTGGGGCTGGTCTCAGCTGTGGGCTTTCAGTCACTGGAGACTGGACAAAGGCCACTTTTGCAAAAGGCATTGAAAGATTCTTGTGTGTGATTTCTCCGGAAAGTCTGGCACGGGTCTCGGAACGCCAAGGCATCCAAGCCTTCCCTCATGTCAGAGTCCCGTTCTTTCTAAGGTTAAAACAGCGTTTTTGGAAAGCGAGAGAAAGCTTCTCGTGGGGCCGCACATCAATTGGGAAACTGGAGCCAAGTCCCCCAGCAATATAAACACGAAGCTGGACTCAGCCAAGTTCCCTTTTACAAGGAGAATATTTGGCTGGTTCCTCTGTGTTTCCCAAGGCCAGAGCTGCCGGGATTAACTCACGTTCCGATTTTGTGCCTTGGCCCTCGCTCAGCTGCTGCTCATGCATGGAAACACTCATCTGGGAAGGGCGAAGCCTGGGATAACCTGTGCAAAAGTGGATTGTTGGCTTCATTCCAGAGTTGTCAGGGCACACTCAGGCACATCCTGGTTCACTATGCACCGTGGATACAGGCACCTTCACTGGATTGTAGGAAAGGCCACTGGAGTTGAAGGTATTAACAAGTACAAACGGATACTTAGAGAGAATTGTGCCCCAGGGAAGTGGTGCCGCTTCATCCTTACCCGGGCCTGACCGTAGCCTTCCAAATACCTGAAGCAGGCATGAAGAAAAGTCTTTCATTTTCTGGAAAAGAACGAGGCTGGAGTTTTCTTCCTTTTCCCTCACTGCTTTGTGTGTTCCCTCAGGGCTTTCTTGGTTTCCCTTTGGGAGCTTTGTCGCAGTTTCTTGGGTCAAGCAGTGTGGCACTATTATCCAGGCAAACTTTGCAAGAAAGAACTGCGTAACACCCTGAGCGTGTGTTAGCTTGGCAAAGGTGCATCTAAACCCTGATTTCTCAGTTACCTACTGCTTTACTGCATAAATAGTGCAGGATTCTTTCCAGCTTGCATCACTCTTCCTGGTTTAACCTGGAGAGAGTTTGGGGTTGAGAGTAAGACTGATAGGAAAGATTCATCACCATGGGTTACTGCAGTACGTTAGAATTTCATTTCGCATATTTTCCAAGACTCATGTCTTCCTGAAATTTATACCTATACTAACTATTTGGAATGTGTAAGGAAGAATGAAATTTTACATTTTAAACTATTGGGGCATAGCAAAGAGAAAGCATCATTTGTTACCATAAAAGAATGCTCAGTTTTAAGTCACTGTAAGAGCTGTTTTCACGTGTGGAGTAAAGCCAAGATGATTTTCAGACTCTTATTTCTATTCTGATCCTACCTGCTGCAGGCAGCAGATACAAAAACTGCTCATGTCCACTCTGCTTTAGGAGCTCCACATTTGAAACATCCCAATCCAGCTGACACTGTGCGATGTGTGGTTCAGCATGGGGCTTCACCCTCAAACCGTGAATATAAACCTTCCTGTTGTGTGAGATGCTCAGGAGGCTTTTACATCTGTCTGCAAATAGAGAAAAATAAGGAATAAAGCAAACAACTTGATGTTTCAAGGGAGGGAGGTGTCCTTGCAATGGTAATGGAAAAAATAATATTTGTTGTGCCCAGGTGTAGGCAGGCAAATCTCAAGGCTTATTAGAGATAATGTCCATGCCTGATTCATATGCATGGTTCAATCTCTTTGTCTTATTTCAGTTCTGTTGCCCACAGATTGTTTCCACAATCCCTTCAGTGACAACCCCAAATTGCAGATCTCACAGGATCATTGTTTACTGTGTTGCTGCACATTTTCTTGGGGAGGAGTCAAAGCAGTGCTCAGATAATTTGTTTGCAGTGCTGTGTATAATGTGAGAGCCGATACAGGCTTTGAAGGATAACCTGGTTTTAGTGAGACTTGATTTGGCTCAGTCCACAGGAAACAGAAACACCAGAACTGGCACACGGCTGGGTTTTCAGCTCTCTTCAGAAGGCGGATTCTGCTGAATCTGTTCCACAGCTGCTTGCGCAGTTTTCAGTCCTGGAAGGCTCAGATATTTCCGTGTGGTTCAGATGGGTGGTGGAGAGCTCAGCTTGCATATTCAGCAGGATTGCTCAGGAATAAATATGTTTTATTCTCTTAGATTAGATGGACATAACGCTTGTTACAAGAACCTTCATCAAAATTCATAAATCATGCATTGTGTTTTAAAGCCAAACGCTGCTGTGTTCACAGCATGCTTCCTTCTTCCTCCCCCTGAGATGTTAAGCCATTAAAAGAGTCCAAGATGTGTTTCCTTGTATTCCTTTAGATTTTTGAATGCTTTTCTGTGTATGCCGTCATGTCAGTGCAGGCAAGCAATCAATTGCAAGATTACACCTGAAATTGCATTAGTATTTTGTATTTGTCTGGCCAGAAGGATGACTGTCAAAAGGGACCCAGCACTGGAGAGCTGCCATACCCTGCTGTAGATGCACCCATGACGCCGTAGCCATTTAAAGAGTACGTGGAGAGTTAGAGAGACTTGGATGGTCCTGAAAAGCTGTTGAGATGCAAACCCAAACCAGAGCCACGCGTGTTGGTGCCTTCATAATTATGTCTGCCAGAGGTACCGTGGTCCTGACCTGCAGGAGGGGAAGAGTTTGAGAGGCTTGGGGAAGGGGAGTGCAAGGAGAAATGATATGAGGGGATGGGCAGTGACTGCATCTGTTTGCCCGTAGCCTCCTCGGTGAGGTGATGATGATGTGCTGCAGCCCAGAACCCTCAGAGAGCAGCCAGAGCACCTGAACCGAGGCATCAGGCAACACAAAAAAATGCAAAAGGCAGTATAGGAGCAGCTTAGTCTGCTTGGTTTTCTTCCAAGCTTGTGCCCCAGCAAAACAAGATGTCATTTTTCTGTTGTCCTCTTGGTCCCTTTTCTGTGCGTGGTGTGTCTTCAGCAGAAGAACTGCTGCCACAGTGACACACTGACCCAGTTTAGCCTCAGGTCCTTTTTATGTGGGGTGGGGGAAAGCACAGACTCTGTGTGCTTGTGGCAGTACTTTGTGATAGAGGGGACTATGTCTGAGCCTTTGTGCAGGCAATCCTTGCTGAGAGGAGTGTCCTTAAAAACGTTAAATGTATGGAACAGGATTTTGTTAATCATGGATCTGAATTTTCTGGCATTCCTCTAAGGTTTTGCAGGCCTTTCATTGTCTCCTGAAAGTCTCAGGCACAGTTATTTGGTCATTGTACACCCCACACTGGGTTATTTTTGCCCAGCGTAAAGATATTTCTGTGTTTCTCACAGCTGACACCTGGGTGAAGCCTAGTCTAGACACTCCTTAAAATCTTGTCTCCAGTAAATGGTTTTTCAGCTTGAAGTGAAGTCTCAGTGGAGACCAGGCTGCTTGTAGACTGAGCATATACTGGCCGTTCAAAACAAACCGTCCTATCCTGTGGAAGAGATTAAACATCTGAAAACCAGGACCTTTCCCATCTTCCCTAGGCTTTGATCCTATATCAATCACCATGTATTAGTTAGCTGTGTAAAGATTACTCCTTTAATTGCAGGTATTTATTCTGGGTTGCCTCTGTTGATGATTTACTCTAGGAATCAGTAAATTAGGTATTTCATTTGCTGCTTTACTTGCGTAAGTTAAACACAGGAAACTGTCTTAGAGGAAATCTGTTAATATTCAAAAATTAATTCCTCCAAAGTGTGGGAAAGGCAGAACGAAGGCTGGCTGTGCTATCCAGGCACATAGAAGAGGTGGGAGGAGATGGACTGTGTATGTTCTACCCCTTGCCCTGCCAGTGTGAATCCATTTAAATTGCTCAACAGGAAAGGGAGCCTCAAGAAACAGCACTGCTAAAATTACCTGCATCTCCATAGTAAGTGCAGAATCCATCTTGCAGAGTTCTGGCTTTGCTGGAAAAGAGGTTCACAGAAAGAGCTGGAACTGAGCCCCGGCAAAGTAGGCCCAAGACTAAGATCCCAAGCCTTAGCTGACAAATGGAGTGGGTTTGAAATGATGGCACCAGCGGTGTATTCTCAAGAGGGTCCCCACACACGGCAAATTTGAGCTCAGATTTGCTTGGGAAGGAGAAAATTGTGCTCAGGAGAGCTCGGGCACCTTTTCTACAACGTGGTACCTTCCTCCTCCCTCGGTTCCCATTACGCCTCCTCACTCTGACAGACAAAACCTTTGTTGACGCTCAGGCTCACAAAATCTCCCACTTCTTTTAAAATTAGAAGATTGTTACCTCATTGAGAGAGAGACAAGTCTGTTAAAGCAGCAGCACAAGATACCTGTGAAGTCCCTGGTTTCATGCTTGGGTGCAGTTTCTTCCTCAGTACACCCTGCCATTCCAGAGGGAATCAGTGCTCCTTTATCGGACATTCCTGCCATAAGATCGATCCTCTGAAGGTTGTAGCATTTGTAGAGAAGCATTAATGAAATGTTGAACTGACAGCACCTTCCATAGTTCAGTATATGGCTTTCAGGAAGAGAAAAAAATTGCCATAAAGGGAAGATCTTTCATGTCCATCCAATTCCCTGACTGAGATCCCTTAGAAAGGTGTCAAAGCAATTGTCTAACAAGACAATGCCTAACAAGATGATTCTAAGCCATATATTTGGTTTACTGCATGTGTATGTGGAGAATTTTAACTGGTTTTTAATACGTGTGGGTGGAGAATTTTAACTGGTTTTTATGCCACCATGACATTTGCTTGACTCTAGAGAAATCATACAAGCTTTGTATTTGGGCCATTCTTCCTCCTTCTCCTCCTTGTCTTTTTGGATTTCCTTGTCCTTTCATTCCATGAGTCTCTGTTCCCTAGGTGTGTTTCTGTGGGAGCAGTGGAAGGACGTGTAGCACAAGTTGTCAGCGAGCTGCCAGGCTGTTTTTGCTGTTTATCCTGTTTCCTTTTCGTAGCGTCGTGGGTTGTTTTCATGTTTGGCTCAGTCATGCCAGTAAACATTTGCAGATCACAACGGTGTTTATTCAGAAAAGAAGCCAAAGGTCTCAGAGTCAGACCGTGAATAAATGCAAGGTCAGTGTTCTTGTGCTGAGCCACTGCTTTCAAATTCCTGTGAATTACTCTGGATTTTTTCCTACTTTGGTTGGCTTCAAATATCTTTTTGAACATATCTGTTCATCAGCATCAAATCAAAAGCTTGGCAGCTATTTCTTGATTAAATAATTATTCCCAAACTAATAAACATCACAGCAGGGTTTAATTAATATATGTCAGTCATATGGCTTTTTTTTTTCTCTCTCTTTTTTTTTCCTTCCTAAAAATACCATGTTCTGAAATTAGTATCTGCAGAATAAAGGTATGGGCTTTTTTCTGCAGTGAGCCATGGGAAAGACAATTAAGGAGTCTGTTGATTGCACCAACTTCTCTTTCTGTTTAGGCACGGACGTCTCATTTTTGAAAGTTTCCTGCTAGAAAAGCTGCAAAAATCTCACTGGAAACCCTCCTTGCCCCTGTAGGACTGTTGTTAACGTAATAAAAACAACTCTGCTGCAACTTTATCTTTTATGAAAAATCTTCCACTAACAACTTAGTTTTATTAATCATCTCCCAGACCAGAACCCATGGAGAGATTGAGGCGGTATTGGGAATGAAGCATCATAACTTAGAAATATGAAACCCCAAAATGCTGCAGGATTGTGTGTTTTGTAGTTACACATTTGAAGCATCTGAGCAGCTCTGGATGTGCTGTCTAAGGATGTCAAGTGTGATGCTGAGACATTGATGTCTTTGACCCTAGATGAGATAGCAGCAATTAAGAAATATAATTGCTTGGTTTTGTATTTAGTTCTTCTTTTGGTGTTGTTGGTAACGACTCTCTCTATGTGCATGAGCTTCAAATTAACTTCAGCTACTGAGTGAAAAGTGTGTTTTAATATTAAAAAAACA
The DNA here is from genome assembly GCA_013400655.1 of Mystacornis crossleyi. Classification (NCBI taxonomy): domain Eukaryota; kingdom Metazoa; phylum Chordata; class Aves; order Passeriformes; family Timaliidae; genus Mystacornis; species Mystacornis crossleyi. The sequence goes on from VYZQ01020616.1 coordinate 260,799, forward strand.
GACAAAACTCCTTAAATTAGTCTAACAAAATAAAACAGCCTTTTAAATTAATGGGTTCGGTGTAGTTTTCCTACTTAACAACCTGGTAGTTTCAGCATGTTCTTTGTGTTCACACTTCACAGAGACTTATGGGGCAATATATAGAAATTAGGCTTTAAAATGAGCAAGCAGTCACAGTCCCTCAAGTGGATCTCACTGCCTGACCTTGATGAAATGAATATTTCTAATGTGCTGAAGGGATGGATGATTATTACCATATTTTGCAAGAAGTGCGGTCTGCTTTGAAGTTGGCAGTATCTTTTCCTGGGGACTTTGTAGGATTAGACTTTCTACATGAGCAAAATTGCTTCCTTTAAGGAATGTATTTCCAGATGGAGCGATACTCGGCTTGCACATACTGAGATGCAGAATGACTTCAAACAGCCATGAGATATAATGAGAAATGATATTATTCATAACCTCATCAAGAACTGCATCCATGGAGATTATGGAACGACCTCATCCTTTATTCGGATCGTGTCACATATTCTGCCTTCACCAAGGGCCCCGGCGAAACACTGGCTGAGCTGATTCATTTATTTTCAATTTACAGGAAGACTTCCATGCCTGTAAATATTTTTAGGTACATGCATAACTTTGCACTTAAGTAATCCCTTTGAAGGGAATTGGAGAAATTATTCGTTTATTTTGTCCAGGAAAGAGTATTCATAAAGGTTTTGGAGTTTCATCTTATTGTATGGCTTCTTTGGTTGCTGAGTCCTGCTTGCGCTGCATCCGTTGTTCCAGTGGTTTTACAGGTTTTATCTTTGAAGAGGGGAATATTTTTTAGCATTCTGTGTATGCTTCACTTTATATAAATGATCTGTTTTGATATTTGCTGGTATTGTATTAATTGAGTGCTTAATTAATATCAAATGTTCAGAAAACATTGAATTTCTTTCCATGAGGAAAGTAATCCCAGGATTTTAAGAAGACTGAGTTTCCTATCTCCTGTTGAATATGTATTTCCGAGTGTGCTGGATGGTTGACTGATGTGTTTTTAAATGGATACATATGCTTTATGACAATTAAACAAAACTTGAACAAAAATTTGTCAAACAAGGAGGGCAGCGAGAAAATCCCTGTGTTTGTGGTAAGAATTTGCTGCCAACCTTCACGACGTGCTGAAATGCCAGGAGAGCATCTGGGCTGCAGTGATGTGTGCCTTGGTATTGGGAGACACCTTGGTGCCTTCCCATGTGGAGGGGAGATTTCTGAGGCAACTCTGGAGCAGCCCAGCTCCAGGGACGGAATTTCCTGCCTGGAGTGGCCTTCAAGGATTTATGAAGTCAGTGGTCAGGATAACCCCCGTTGGGCTGTGCTGGAAGTTCCACTCTGGAGCCTGCTGAGACCTTTGGGATGTACCTCAGGGGGTTTTAACCTGCAGGGCCACGAAGGAGAAGCCGTGCCTGAATTTACAGCCAGGGATTCTCGGCCAGCTGGGCCACTGGAGCTGGAGCTCAGAGCTGGAAAGCCAGGGGCCTTTAGGAAGCCTGAAATGAGGAGTGAATGCGGACACAGGGGAATGGTGGTGTGGCTCTGAGGCCGCAGGAGCGGAGCATTCAGCACTCGGTGCTCCACAGCCCCAGGGAGGGGCTGCAGCTCCCGGCTGGGCCCGGCCACTGCGCTGGGTGTGTACTGCCGGGCAGGGCTGCACATGGAGCTGAGTATGAACGAGCTGCTTCTCAGGAGGCAACATCTGAAGAAGCCGAGGTCTTATTTAACCCCAATCCTTCCTCCCAGGAGAGGATAAACTCCACCCTGCTGAATGCAGCATTGTTCTCCTCATGGCCAAGCTTTATGGAAACCCCCACAGGACAGCTAGGCTAAGCTGAGGGCTGGGGACGTCTGTAAGCCTATTGTTCCTGGTCTAAATTCCTTGATAAAATGTCTCTCTCGGGTTTGCCATACACCATTCTCAGCACTGTTTTGCTGGCAGAGGATGGGTTGAATTTCCCAAGCTCTTGAAGCTCTTTGCAGCTTGATCCTGGGATGATTTTTACATGAAATGTTTGTACTGGCAGAGAGGCACAGGATCTGACAGCACATCTTGTCTCCCAAGATTGTAGCTCTTGACTTGCAGATCAAATGACCTAACCTGGGTGTAAGTTTGGATATTGTTCTGAATTTTTGCCTTTGCGATGGTGTGGGTGACTCTGTGTTCAGTACCAGCCATTGCTGCTCAGTGTTAGGGAAAGTCCAGCCTGGTTCTCAGGAAAATGTGTGGCACTGGTTTGCTTTCTTGCTGTAACCACTTTACTACATAATATTAGACAAAATTCTCCAGGGTGCGGTGTGTTAAAGCAGCGTGAAACTCACTGACTCCGTCTCTTCAGAAAGCATAAAAATAGAGACAGCTCTGCAAGCAGAGCACTTTTCCCAGAGTAGAAATAGATGAAATACAAGGACCTACACTGCAGAGTGTTTTGGACAGCCTTTAATGACCAGCAGTCATTCTTGTGCTAATCTGTCCCTCTCTAGGAATATTTCCAGTTACTCTTGAATTGCGCAAATTCATTTTGTCTTGTTCCCTCTGCTGTCAGGCTGTTGCTTAATATCAGCCGGCAGGTGAGAGCTCTCAGGGCTGGGAGGCAGCAGAAATTAATATTCCGCTGGGAAGGGAGACAGATGTGTGATCACTGCATCAAGTTAAGGAAGGCTGGGGAAGAAGGTGTCATTTTTCAAACACCATTAACGTTGCAAGTACTTTCTGCTCTACAGATGAATCTGGATGTTTTCATTACACGGTAGACAATGAATTGGATCGGCTGTGTAATGTAAAACCTTGGGGAATACTTTAGAACGTTATCTGACAAAAGTTTTGCCAAAACCTAAAAAAACCCAAACCAGATCCAAAGAGCATTTGTATGAGCCGTTCTTTGTTAAAACAAATAACATTTGTCTCTGTTCAGAGCCAGAGGAGAGAGCACTTTATTTCCTCTTTGCTGATGGGGATTGTCTACTTTTCCCTGCTTACAATTCTGCTGTAAAATTATGTCTTTTCTTTCAAAATTGGCACCTTTGCAATAGGTTATCCAAAAAAGTAATTGGTAAGCTTTCCCTGCTCAAAGCCACACTGTGAGTAAAATATGAAAGGGCTGCTTTTTTATATAATTTCTAGTTACTATTTTATTAAGCATGTAAATTTTAGCATTAAGCATTTTTTGTTGCATTTTATTATTATAAAACTCACAGATCGTTATCCGTGAATAAAAGAATAGATAGAAATCCTGAAGTTTAAGAAATCGTACGGAGATATAGGGCAAGTCATAGTAATGGCACTGTTTGCACTCTCTGCAGTTTGTACATTACAGTATTAATGTGCACCTGCAATTTTTATTTTTTAATAAAAAATTATTGTGAAGGCAAGATTGCTACACCCCATTTACACAGATGCCCATGGCAGTGACTGGATATGGTCAAATATCCCTACTGGGAACATGGGCATCAAGAACTCGCTTTATATTCAGCTATGAAGCGTGGCTTTTCTTAATTTTAATGTTTGATGGCACAGACTGAAATAGATGCGTTATGTAATGCTAAAATAGGAGAGAAAGTTGAAGCAGAGTTGAGAATCCAGCCACCCCCACAACGTAGGTGTCTACGAGTCTGGGGTTGCATCTGAATCAGATGATCAGAGCCTGAAGTTTTCCAGAATGTCAGAAGTCCCAGTACCAAAATTAAATGCATACACATAAAGGGACTAAGCTGAACATATGGGGGGGATGTGACCCTGGAAACTTTATTCCAGCTTCTGCCCAATTTAGAGCTTGGAGAGTAGATCTGGAAAGGTATTTCGGTGGTGAAGGGAAGACGTGCTTGCAGGAGTCCCAGTGGGCACCTGTGGGCAGATACAGACTTCTGTAAAGTCACCAAAAGTCCCTTCAGAAAATGTTTATTATTTCTTTTATAATTAGAAAGAAACTTTTGTTTATGAAGCCTGTACCTGATCTGTCAGGTGAATCTTAGTGCATGAACTCTCCTAAATTTAAAAGAATAATAGCAAAAAGTGGTAAATCAAAGTACCTGATAAAAAGGTGGGGATACAAAGCAAGGATTCATTCATGTTGCTGGGTCTTGCTTGAGGTGGGGTTTGGTTTTCTCCAGGTTGCTGTGTTTCTGTCTCTTAATTGATATCCCACTTTGATTAACTCATGGAAATGCAAATGCATGCTACATAGGATGAAGATGTTTCACCAAGAAGATTAATTAATTTCCAAGGCAGCCAATTAATAGCACTGCCTACAAGTACACAGAGCAAGGGATGGTTTATGTGCGGGATTAAACCGCAGCACCGTGTCCCCAGTGAGACACACGCACGCAGAGCCCGTGTCCAGGCACACAGACATCTCCAGAGCAGAGCTGGACGCCACTGCTGCTCCGAGAAAATGGGCAAGAGAAAATTCATTAGGCAGATCCGTCTTGGAAAAAGAGAAACCACATTGCTTTGGGTGTTGCGTTTCATCTGCTTTTGGCTTCAGCCACAATTTTCTTCATAAAAGTAAAATTCTGTCAAATGTTACTGTGGCTGCCTGACTGATGAAATGGTGCAGTTCCCTGCCTTGGAGCTGTTCCCACTCTGTTCGTCTGGAAGCAGTAGCTACCTCCTCCTGTTCCCTGAATGTCTGATCCTAAATATTTTTTTAAGCCAGACTTGGAGGTCTTGCTGCCTTCTCTCAGCTTCGCGGGCACTGAGGTTGCACAGCTGGCAGTCGGTGCTGTGGGATCCGTTTAGCACCTGACACAAATCAGGCTCAGGTTTTAGTGCTGCTCCTGGTGGAGAAGGTCTTGCCTCTGTCCTCAGCTCGTTTAAAAGGTGCTAATTGCGCCGTGGCATTCAAGTGGATGCAGGGGGTGAATATTGCACCTGCAGCGGGGCTGAATTTTCTCCCTGCTGAAATCTTCAGGCGTTGCTGCCGAGCAGTTCCTCCTGAGCTGATTTCCCGTTATCAGTGGGGTTTTACTTGTCCACAAACTTCAGGACTGCTTGATATTTATGCTTTTCCTATGACTAAATATTGAAAAATACTTTACCCATCACTATTCATCACAATTACATCTCATGAGTATAATCTCGTATACCAGAACAAATGGAGGTAGAACAAATAATTTAAAATAATTTGAGTACGCAGAAAGTTCATTAGGAGTAAAATCTCATTTTGAGTGTTTCAAAACAATTCACCGTCATTAGTGTAGTGCTGTTTTTATGTACTTGTGAACTTCCATCAGATATTTATATTGGTCTAATTTGGAGCTGACGTTCAGAAGACTTTGCCGATTTACAGCGATGAATCCAGGTAAATAATTCTAATATAGGTGTATGAAAATTTATTTCTGTAATTAAATATCACTTCCACTGAGAATTTTGCTCCAAGTTTCATTGTGGATTCCAGCCTCCTTTTGCTCTCTCTTCCCTTTCTTAGGAAAAGTATGGAAGGTGCTGTTGCCATGTCTGTATCCAGCACCAATTTTTATAGTTATGCTCTAATTTTAATTTCTCTGAGCAGCTCTGGGTGTGTCTTCAAGCCCTGCAGCTATGTTGTACAAGATGAAAGCAAAGCATTTTCCTCAGAATGCACCCTGGTAGATGCACAGCACCCTCCAGGACCTGCTTGCCGGCTTGAAGCGGTAACAGTTTGTATAGAAAGCCACGCTGTTATGCTTTTAAATACTCATCGGTGTCGTTCTGTTCCGAGTAAGATTTAAGTTTTGAAAGCCGCTTGACAGGTTGGATGTTTGCTCCTTGAGCAACTTGTGGTTGGACTCAAACAGCCAAAGCCTTTCTGTAGCCAGAACTACACGTGGGACTCAGGTCTCCATCTTCGTGTCCTGGTTTTCGGCATCCATCCCACTGCCGCAGACCCAGGGCTGGAGCAGCTGCCTCAGCACCGTCCTCCTTTGGGGGACTTTGCAGTGCAGCGGTTTGTTGATGTGCCTGTTCGTTGTGAAACACATCCCTCTGGTTTATCAGTCCCCTCAGGGATCTCTCTTGCTTATCGTCCCTGCTCCCGTTTCTCTTCCGATCTTAATTAATCTCTGTCAAGCGAAGCCACAAATTACTTGTCAGATCAGTGACTGGATTCCTCCTGCCCTGCCTTGGGCTTTCGGTAAGAAAGGATATCACTTAGCCATGGTGGATTTTCAGAGTGGATTGTTGTGGGTTCTGCGACCAAGAAAAAGGAAAAGCTGATCTGGCAGCTGCAGGTCAGTGCACACTTTATATCGAGCTGTGAGGAATGAAATCAGCTGCTAAAGACACTTGAGCTTGGGAGGTAAACAGGAGCCTGCAAAGTATCTGAGATTCCAAGCTGTGTACTTTTTTAGGCACTTATAACCAGTTGCACATATTAAGGCTTTGTCAGGCGTGGGAAGTCGATGCTCAGGATATCCAGTTTATTAAATTGGAGTTTATTGAATTTCCTCTGGATTCCTTTGGTGATGTAAGGGCGCTCTCGTGCTTACCATGTGCAACTGGCTGTGTGCAGGGGTTGCCTGTGCGGCAGGGAATAAATGCTGTGGTTTGGGTGTGTTGTTCGTACCTAGAGAAACTGCAAGAACGTGAAGGAGATGCCTCAACATTCACCTGTGAACCCAAGCACAGTAAATCAGAGCAAATAAGAGTGAAGGCTCGAGTGCAGATCTGCAGGGGACATCCAAGAGCTTGGCTTTGGTCGTGTTATTTGTAGCCCTCACAGGAGGGTGACTTGGTTTGCCTGTGTTACTCCAAGATCCAGGTCTGAAAGGATCAACAGGATTTTGGAAAACTGTGAAAGCTTTGTTGCTGTTGTTGACTTTAATCACCGCAGCATAAATTTGTTGTCCCTGGGGCAGAATTTCTGTGCAATATCTCTGTATTTATTGCTAAAAAGAAAGATTCTTAAGTTACAGGTTATTAATTCAGTCTTAGGCACTTGCTGCAGGATGGAACTGGAATTTATCCAAGTCTTGTCTTTGAAGTGTCATAAATGTATTCCTGCTACATTTTATTAACCTTCCTCTGTAATTAAACAGGTAATGGCAGCGGGATCTGAGAGTGAGGTTGGTTCAGGTAATTCACCTTTCTGTTTTTGTAGTTAGTTCCGATTGGTTTTGAATTTCATGGCAGGTATTTGTAGGATTCTTCCTACTCTTTCCTGCATTTAACCACATGTTTATTTACAAAGGCTCAAGGATGAACTCGTCAGAGCTGTTTGCTTTGTCCTGTTCGTACTTCTCTGCCGTGCCACGCCTGTTTCGGATTTCTCAAAGTTTTTTCCCTGAAAAGAAGTAAATTCCGTTCACATTCTTCATGCTGCCAGCTCCTCAGAATTTCTTGTGGATCTCAAACTTCTTGATAGTTGCTAAGCCAGTGTGTTTATTTTATAATATTTTGGATTGACATTACCACTCTTTGCAGGTTGTAGGAGCTGCTACAGCCTCTTTGTGCTTAAAATTGCTTCCACTGACATCAAATATTGCTACTCATGGTTGTTACTGCCTCAGTTTAATCAGAAAATATCTCTTTAAGGTCTGCTTGATTCCTCTTCCAGTCTAAAGAAGTTTCTGTTCTCAGTCATAAATTCGAGTTGAAATCTTTTTTCTTTTTTCCCAAATAAAAGCATAATACACATTTCGGAAGGAATTCAGAGGTTTAAAGATCTGCCAATTTTCAAGGCCAGTTCCTTTTTTAACATTACAAGTTACATCTCTCGGTGAGGACCTTCCAGAGCACTAATGCTTTAAGTAGGCACTGTTTTCCCTGTCAAACAGCCTTTCAGTAGTTCTGCATGCAGAGCACTCCCACCACTGAGCCTTAATTTCTTTGCTGTCTGTGAGTTGCATATTGCAAAAATGCTGTTACGTTTCATTACCAGTATACTGCTCGAGAGAAGGTTTTCCTGTTTGCAGAAAGCAGTAATACTGGGGGTTCTTCTCTAAATTTTACCTTTTATTTTTAACTTTTTGTCCTTGCACTCAGCAGTCACTTCTCAGGGAGCTGACAGTTTGTTTTGTAACCATGGGGGCAACTGCATCTGGGTTGGGATTTATTCACTGGGTGGGAAGGGAGTCAGAACAGATCATGAAGCACTGCAAAAACAAACAAACCTTATTCTCTCTGTGTGGGAAATCAGACTCTGTGAAAAATGTCCTTACTGAGGAGGTCTTCCAGAGGGCTGTGCTCCCTGTGTCACCACATCCATGGCTTTGGGAGCCTGGGGAATGGCTGGAGCAGCAACAGCCTGGAGAGAGTTTTGACAGCAGGATCAGGCCCACAATGGGAAGTCCACTCCCTGCTGATGCTTCTGCTTTACTAATGAAACCCTTTATTTATAGGAACAAATTTGGGAGGGTTTCCTTTAACCACCCTCATGAAAAGCTGCTGAGAAGCTGCTTTCAGCTTGCTGATACAGAGCCCTAATCCCTGCAGCCCGGCTCCGAGGCTCGCTCTATCCTGAAATTTGGTTTGCCTATTAAAAAAGAATTTCCCTCCTCAGTCTGTGTGCTGAGGCACAGCTGTCACACTGATTTAGCAGCAAAGTTTACAGAAATAACGTTCTAAAGCTTTTATTGCTGTTTGTATTGCTTTAAAGTACCCGATTCGTGACCGGTGGACAGTTTTATTGCCTTCTGTGAGCTTTGTGTCTGAGGCGGAATGGTTTTGTTATTTAATGGGTACCGTTGATTTTGGGGAAGCACCGCCCTTGGATATTGTCCTACTAAAAGAGAACAATCCCTTAAAAAGTCACCAGGGTCTTAACTCTTGGCCTTTAGGACTTGATGGCCGTGGGCACAGGAGTGCCCAGGCACTTGAGCCAGTTGGCAGTGCCATGCCAGGAAAATTCCAGCTCTGCTCTGAAAGGATGGGAGGCTTCAGGGAGCTCAGAAGTGAGTGTGAGATCACTCAGAATGTTGGTAGCTTTTTGTGCCTGTCTCACCTCAGCTTTAGATGTGGAGTCTAAAGGCACAAAGAATGTTTTTTTTTTTTTGGTAGTTCCAGATGTTTACAGTGCTCCTGTGTGTGTCTGCACCAGGCTGGAGCATCTCCACAATGAACTGACAGCCAAAATGTTGGAAGAAGGTTGAGTAGCAAAGTGATCCAAGGCCTGGGATTAGTCAGGTGTTGCATGGGTCATCTCTGACTGGTCTTCCTCTGTATTAATTGTAATTTGCTTACCTAAAGCCTGGATACCCAGCCAGGTTGTGTCTCTTGGCACAGCTCTAGCAGCAGCCATCTCCCTCTGGAAGTGCCCATCTTGTTCTGTTGGCCAAGAGAGCATTTACACAATGAGTTTGGGCAAAATACTGAACTTTCCTTTTGAGAAAGTGTGCTGAGTTGTAGCCCCACACTGGATGTTTGTGATGGTTTTCCATGCAGTGTCCCAGTTCTTGTTCCCTTGCTCTTTGGGTCTTCACAACCAATTATTAAGTCAGGCAACTCCATCACTCTGTCTTTTTGTAGGGAGAGTAGCCCTTTCCTTCTCCAACCTCCCCACGAGGCCCAGGTGTTCACAGAAAAGGGAAATGTCACCTGAAGTTTCAAGGGAAGTTTCTTCAAGTCCATTCAAGCCCCTGCAGTTGGCAGGCAGGGCTGGCTGGAGGAGTTGTCTCTCCGCGTGCCTGTTGTAGCGGTGAAGCAGCGCTGGGTGGGTGCAGCGACAAGAAACGTTTGCTGTGCTACCAGGTACGAGCAAGCGTTTGTATTTGAGCCAGCTCTCGTTTTCTCTCTGGAGCTGCTCAACATTGAGCTTTGGTGGGAATTGTCTGTGGAAATGTAAGAGCAAAGTTATGTTGGCCCAATGGGGGATGTCTTGTACATCTGGGCTTCTATCTCTGTTCGTTTGTACTGAAACATCGTCATTATCAAGGGGCTTTTTTACCTGCTGGGAAGCATAGTAAGTAGGAGTCATTCCCTGTGTGTGTGTGCTATTTACAGTATACCTCGTTAGCCCATGTTTAGCATTTAAATGAATTAATTTAGTGCGGGCAGCTCCTGTAATTGCAAGGGAGCAGCCCCGGCGCTGCTGCTTGTCATACCTGAGGATCAAGACACTGAGAAATTATCTCCCCACACCTTTTCTCCGGTTGCTTTAATTAGTTGGGATTTTACAGCCTGGGCTGAGCTCGCTGGGCTCACAGTTAGTAAAGCCAGCAGAATGAACAAACAGCTTGGAAATCTGGTGAAGCAGTAAGTGTGGAGCCCTTCATGTATCCTGGTGTTGGGGGTTGAGAAGGTTTTCTTTTTGTGTGTGCATGTGTTCTTTTCTCCTCTCAAAGGAATTTTTTCCCCATGTTAAGGGGCGATTGCTGGGGTACTTAAGAAAAACAAAGGACCTAGCCAGCCACAAGGGAGGGGCCCAATTGNAACATCACGCTGCTGCTAAATCCGGGGCCAAAGCCCGGGCTATAAAAATCCTCAGGAGGCAGTTTCCACAGCCCCTTAAAGTGTCAGCGTGTTTGCCTGTGTCCTACAGCACGTGCCATCTAATGAGCGTGTGATTGCCAAAATCTGAATTAAGTTATAAAGTGGGAATGAAGTGGGTTTGGGAACTTGGAAAGAGGAGGAATGAAATAATTCCGGTCAGAACTAGAAGTGGTGTCAGGATTGTCACATTGATCTACCATGTACAATTTAAAGTAATTTCTTAAAAATGGGTAATTAAGGGGATATTTGGGGGAGCAGAAATGTTCTTTTGCATCCCATGAGGAGGTGAAATGATCATCCAGGGTCAGAGCCAGTATATAAGGAATTGCAGGTTATCTCTGGGATTCCTGAATGGATTGGACATGGATTAGACCTGATTACTTTACAGATGCCTCTGGCTGAGAATCTGCCTGATGTATCCAGCGTGGTGTAATAGGAAAGGACTGAAATTATTAACAAGAGAAAAGAAAATAACTGGAGGCTAACAGTGAATCTGATTTTGTTTTTAACATTGAAGCCTCTTCTGCTCTAGATCAGTGTCAGGTTATATCAGGAGCTACTGTGATTCAAACAAGATGAGATTCTTTGATCACGGATGTCCTTGTCATTTAAAATGTGCTTAATACAACCATGAATTAGGATGTGATTGTGCACTAAGAGTATTCCATGACTTTTTAAAATAAACAAAGCCACTAAAGATACTCGGAATTAATAAAAACTTCCAAAGCGGATATTGCAAATTTAAATTCGTTTTTGCTCAGATCAGAAACTTCCAGATATTTCATTGGGAAAAAAAGAATATTGTTTATTTTTTTTCCTTCTCCAGGAAATTCCTACCTGCCATGCACGGTGGATTATCCCACAGGGGAGGCACCCTCAGCCCGGACAGGGCTGCCAGGACTGGGGTATGTTGGGGAGAAGCTCTGAAGGGTGGCAGGTGCCAGGGCTGCATTAATGGCAGCAGGCTGCAGAGAAACAGCACTTTTGCAAGTCCAGCATTCATCAGGCTTTAGTTTTCCAGGCTTTCAGGAAAATAACTTTTCTTTTGAGTTTTATTATTTGTTTGCTTGGGGTTTGTTGTCTTCTTGGGTTTTGGGTTTTTTTTTTGTGGCAGCAAAACAGCTTTTCTGATAGCAAGGAGTTTGTAAGTTGAAAGCTGAGGAGATATCTTAGTTTGGGGCATTTTCGTCTCCCTTGGATCAAAAAGTTGATGATTTTAGTGGGGATTTTTCAGGTGTTGTTGATCAGAGCCTGAGCTTTTGAGATGCTCTCCAGACTTTGAGTAGGAAACACTTGTGATTTCTGCGTTGCTTCATAAAATAGTGCTGAGGGTCATCTTGCTAACATTTTCAAAGGGGAAAAATCTGCCAGCCAGCGAGAGAACAAAACAACACAATGTGATTTCCATAGGCTTTCAGGGCATAACATTATTTCTATTCCCTAACAAAAGTGAGGCTTTAGATACTTTGCTATAATCCTCATATTTTTTCCCCATTTCTCCTTTGCCTCAGGATTTGTTTAGCAATAGCAGAACAGACTTTTTAGTGTTTAAAAATTAGCAATCATCTGGGAAGGCATCCTGCCAAGGGGAAGGGAGGCAGCGTGCAGGCTCCACACAAAACCTTTTCACCATTCAAGAGATTAAATTTATTCTTACAGTTTGATCTCAAGATACGTCAGCGTGTTAGCAGGAGAACAATCTTGCGTCCGGGATAAATATTCCGGAATTGCTCACTGGAGCATTTTTGCTGGCAGAAAAAGTGAGGGCAGCTTTTGGTTACCTGTAAAAGAATAGCCTGTGCGGTGCCAGATGCTGATGAGAAGTTAATCAGCTTTTTGTATGGATACATTCACTGCTAAAAATAAGAGATTAGAGTACAATGGAGGCATAATTGCTGTGCTGGGGAAGAAAGCCTGAGAACTGCACAGTGGATAATTTGGTGCTAGGCCAGGTATTTTTGGGGACATACGGTTTACTGAATGAAAAGTTTTCTATTCTTGTGCTTGCGTTGTGGGCTGTCTAATGAGGAATTCCACTGCTTAATTTTAATGCTGTTTCTCACACCGGAGAGACCTTTCAATTTCTTTGGAGAGGCTAAATTTCTGTTATTTAATAGTTTGCTGTCACTTATATAGAAAAAGCAGCATTTCTGTAAGATGTCAAAAGCTAATTTTGGAATGGATCCCTCACTATCTTTATGCAAAATCTGAACAGCAAGTCATTGCAGTAAAATTGCTTTTAAAAAATGGCTGTGTTTTCCTCCAAGTCCTAATTACCTGACTTTTTCATGGTTTTTTGTTCATGTCTGGCTTGCCTGTTCAGTGTTTTCTGTCAATGTGAGCAAAATTGTATGGGTATGTGGAACTTTGTGATCTCAAATTGTGTCTCCAAGTTTCAGTTCTAAAGGCATTAAACATTTGAGAACTTCAATTCTCTTCCCCGTGAAATTAAGTTCATTTCCTCTAATTTTCGCTGTCCAGCACCTGAACATTGAGCCCGGGGTAATCATCCAGGCTCTTTCAGTAGCAGCAGTGATCACGCATCTCCTGGATTTTGAGTTGCTGTTTTCAGTGAAAGGGAGGTGACTCACGGCTTTTTTGACTACTTGGGGCTGACTGTGGTGAGTATGGAACTGCAGGAGTGTTAAACAGAGACTGAGGTGGAGTAGCTTGGATAAATAATAGCAAATGGCATTCTAACAGCTTGGTGCGCTTCGATGGAGTACTTTAAAACTCGTATTCTCCTTGCAGAACTTCCATAAATGTACTAATTTAATCTGATAGTGACTAGGAGCACTTAGCTGCTGAACCCTCCTTTATCCCATATAACGGCTGTACACAAAACGCATATTTTTATGCGTTTCTGTTTTGCAGAGCTTAACAAACACTGCATTATTTTATCAAAAACAATTACAAGCCTGTTAACAGCAAATAAAACCCGAGCGATTACACCCAAACAGTTAGGACAAAGGAAAACTTGAGCATATGTAGGCTGATTAAATGGTGTATATTTAATTTTCCTTTCAACCAAAGAAAATGAAGGATGTCAGCTGCTGAAACTCACAGAACACAGAATATAGTGAGAGCCACATGGGCTGAAACAGTGATCCAGCAAAGTCAATTATGTGGGGGCTCCTAAAAGAAATTTGAAAAAAAAAAAGGTACTGAAATCCAGAAGAGTAGGAATCTCCTGGGGGAAAGAAGAAAAAAAAAATTAGAAGAAACATCACCCTGAAGGCTTTAAATTGCTAATGTTTACATCCATGGTACCATAGATGATGGTATTGTCTAAGATCTACCATTTTCTCTCATAAAGTTAATTTCAGAATTGCTATCCTTTAGCAAATGAGGAATTTTTATGGCAAGAAGTAGTGATACAGAAAGAATAATGGCAAGAAAAGGTCCAGAGAGATTGAGAAAGACTTTGAGGTGAGCAACTGGCAGCCACTGTAAAAAATGAATCTTGAGAAATGTCCTAATTGGAAAAACTGTCTCAGGTGTGTGAGACTTCCTCCCCATCCCCTTTTCTGCTGCTTTCTTCCCAGACAGCAGGGGGGTTAACAGAAAACATTTCTTTTTCTTTTAGGAAATACTTCTTTTATTGTGTCTAAAAATATGGAGAGGCTTTTTGCTACTTTAAAGTCCGAATATGTAGAAAAAAGATTGGAAAGGGAAAAGCAAGTGGCATTGTCTTATAAATATCAAAGCCACTTACTCGTTTTTTTTCTATTGCCTGAAGAATAATCAGGTTTTTTTCAGTATTTTGTGCCCCAGCAATAGAATCCTTCAAAGATTTTAAGGGCTTACTTTCAGCTCCTTTTGAATCAGAGCTCTTACAAAAATCTATACCCTTCTCTAAATAGCATTTCTTTCTTCATAAGCCCATGTTAAAATGTCACACCTTTGCAAAAGAAATATGTCAGAAACAGGTACATTAAAGCAAGAAAAAAAAAACCCTCACTTTTTTTTTTTTAAATACGAAAATCTGTAGTGTAAAGAGTAATTGTAAACGTAATTGAAGTCCTTGAAAGAGCCCAAACAAGCCCCCAGTGAAGTTTCTGAGCACGTGCCTGGTGAATCTGCAGGGCGCTGATTTTACCAGGGCTGCTCAGGTGCCTCAGGTCAGCGTGTGCCCCAGTGTTTTGCTCCCACCATGGATGAGAGTTAGGCCAGAAATCTGGGGATAAACCGCAACCCCTGGCACTCATCTCTCGGCTCATTCCCCTCTGCTGCAGAGCTCCCGCTAACCATCGCCAGAGGAATCAGCTCCATGGGAGCACGAGGAGGAAGGGGCATCACTTCGCTTCTTGGTGGCGTGATTAGTGGTGCCTAATTAATTACTGCAGTGTCCAACGGCCTTTCATTAAAGCAGCCCACACCTGTTGAAGTCCTCCTGTACTCAGTGAGCATCTGCTTTTCTTTGTTGGCTTGTGAATGTGAGGCTTTGCATGCTACAGTCAATGGGATTATTCACGAAAGCAGGCACTGACACTGTGTTCCCCATGGCCCAGCTTCTGGAAGAGCACCAGAGCTCAGCCCAAAGGCTCTTTTACTCCCAAAGTCCTGAGCACAGCCCTTTGTGTCTTCCATTCAGCATCTCCTAAGTCTTCTTGCACAGTGCTTCCATCAATGGCGTGAATTCAGCACTTGGAAGCTTTTAAAAGCAATCTTCACAGAAACCTACCTAGAAAAGTCTGTCCTATATTGCCTTTTTTTTTTGGTATGTAGCCGTGGGATTTTTTTTTTAAAGGCAAAAGAGAATTTGCCTGACAGCTGATCTAATAAAATATGCTCTGCTCAGGTATTTGCTCCACTGCTGCTGACACTTGATCTGAGGGGAAACAACGCATTGAGCTGCTCCGAGCTTGAAAAAAGTAGGGACTTGTTTTTCAGTATTTGGGTTTGTACTTCATTGTCTGGGCAGGATCTTGCAGAAGGCCTCAAGAGAGGCAGCAGCAAGCTCATGTTGTTGTGTCCATGGAAGTGTTTTTTCCTTTCCTCGTTTTTTAAGGTGTGAGATTTCAGCTTTCTGCTCATCACAAAGCGAGCTGAGATCAATTCAGCTTCTCCTCCTAGTTCCTGCAGGGCATCCTTCTGGAGCAGCTCATACCCAAGGCAGAGATTGTACTGAGCACACTAAAAAGCAAATAAATTTGTTGGTTTTGCTTTCCTTATCCATCTAATTAATTCCTTTCACTGGAGCACAAGCGTGCAGTTACATGTCCAGGTTTCTGAAGGAAGGTGCAGCATCTCCATGTGTGGCTCCGTGAGGGACTGATCTGAGCCCAACCTCCTGAACCCAGCGGGGTGTCCAGGGAATGGAGATCTTTCAGGTGTTACCAGCCAACACTGAATAACTGGCAGCACCATCTCTCTGGAATTCCGTGCCTTGTGGGTTGTATGAGTGTTCCCCTCACAGTCTTAGACCACCAGCTGGGAACCGGGCCGTGATTTTCTTTGACTCCTAAGAAGGATACTGTAGGTGGATTTATTATCCCAAACACCAGGAAGGCTGAGTGAGAGCCAAAGAACAAAACCTAAAGAAATGGAAACAGCAGTTAGAAGGGGCATTGGCAGGAAGATGGAGGAGGGAATTACTAGATATTAGATCTGTCAAGAAGAGTGGAGCTTTGCCTTGGAAGGTGTCAAACAAATCCAGACCTTGCATGGCACGTTCCAGCTTCATAGATCCCAGCACCCTTGACGGAAGACGTGGATACCATTAGATGTGTTTTACACGTGGAAAAAACAAACAGAACTTCAGATGGCAGGAGAAAAGATCAGGCACTGAGGCAAGAACTCACCCAGAACACAGAAATTTGATTTGATTTAGGGCTGGCAGAGAAAAGCTGTACCAGATTAGGGTAGAAGCCCTCCGATGGTGCTAAATGATTAAACATGTTAAGGTATGTTTGATAAAGATTCCGGCAAACTGATTGGAGAGCAGTAGGTGTATTTGTGTCAACTGTCCTAACTTTCTATCAGCTTTCTGTATTATTTAAAATTTTCCCCATTATAATTTAAATTTCTCCATTCCTTTGTATTAACACTGAAAATCCCAGCATTGGTAGGTTGGGGGTCTTTTGGTTGTTTGTTTGGTTTGGGTTTTTTTGCAGGTGGTGTGTTTGTTTGTGGGGTATTTTTATTTTTGTTTAGTTTGGTCTTTAAATTCTTTTAAAATCCATGTGAATCATGAGTACAATCCTGGTTGTGGACAAGCTCGTGTAGTATCTCCTTAGAGCTGCAGTAAAAGGTCTCATAGGTCAGATTTCTGGGGAGATGATACCCCCTGCAGCCTGAAAGTTTCTGTCTCCATAGTGAATTTCCTACCATTCAGGAGATTTACTCCTATTCAGTAGCCTGGTTTAAAAAACTGATTAGAAAGGTGATAAGCCAGAAATGAATTTCTGCTGGGAATTCTGCCAAGAGGGCTGCTCAAGCACACTTGATTCGCCGTTTGTTTTATTGGCACAGGTGGTTTTTCCAGGGGAAGGTGTAAGGCTGTACTTTTATTCCTGCCCAAATTGTGCGTTTCCCAATGTTACATTTATCCCTCTTTCAAAACATCCTGTTGTTCCCCTCCTCCAGGAGCTTAGTTACGAGTTGGGATGAAAACCAGAATCAAACCAGACATTTAAAAAATTTACTGAGAATTTATTCCCCGTTGTCAGTTGTGCTTGCACAGCCACAGAAAGGGGCAAATGCCACAAGCATCACCACCATGCGTAAAGAGTAAAACCAGATGGTGGTGCCAATATAAGTTATGTTATAGACATATTAAAAAATTTATTTGTTATTATATGTACGTAAGAAGTGTACAGAATTCTCAAAGGATTACAGATTGCTGTAGACATGATCTTTTTCAAATAAGCCCATTGAGGAAATAAAAGAAATCATAACCTACTGAAGCGTCTAAATGGGATGGAAAATATGGAAAAGAGGCAAAAAAGGTCTGTAGACGACTTTGACCCTGTGTTGCTCATGCTCCGTAGTCTCAGGTAGGTGCCAGCGTGTGCCACGTGGCCTTGTCTCGCTGCTATTTTGGGGAGTCATTAATTTAAGCATTCAGGCTGACTCCAGGCATTATTGATCTCCCTATTTATAGCACCAATCCATTACACATAGGGTTTTTATCTGTAGGGGACTCGGTTGGTGGGTGAATTCACCTGGTTTGCAGGGCTTGGGGGTCACTGTCAGTCCAGGCAGCTTTGCCGGAAAGGTCCCGTTTCACAGGCTTGGGAGATTTCTTCGAAGCACTGCTGGGATTCAGCTTTCTATAATGAAAAACGTTGAATAAAACAGGGAATTGCAGAAAGCCTCCATAGACATTTCACAGCTATTTAAAAAAAATAAAAATATATATATATATATAAAACAAGCCATTCCTTGCTGGCTGTCAAACAGCAGGGTAATACTGACTATCCCATAGCAGGGTATAGAAAGGCAGTGCAGCACCTTAGCTCTGAGGATCCATTTGTGCACAGTAATAAGGCTGCACCAGAGCAGCCCAAATGGGCACTTCAGTGCTGCCGTGAGGGGAGGCCCTGACCTGGGGCAAGCAGCTGCCATCATTGCACACCAGCAGAGCGCCTGCTCCGTGGCTTTGTACCCGCACCGTGGTCAGCCACGCGCATCCCCACGGAGCTGAAACTGGCAGCTGCACAACTCCTGAAAGGCTGCTGAAGTGTTCAGCAGCCCTAAGGCACGGTGCTTCTCGCAGCCCAGGAACGCGGGCATCGCCTCTGGCTCGCCTCGGCAGGCATTGCACACTGAAATCTAGAGGGAAAAATTACACAGCAGCACCTCAGCAACAGTGCTGGTAGGAGAGGCTGTTCTGGAGAGGACTGGAATAAAATAAAATAAATAATAATTAAAAAGATTTATATATAGGTGCATATGGCATGAGGGCACCCCTCCAGCTGCTTGGTGGGGGATGGCCAAACTGCACCCTCTGCTCCCAAACTCCTTCCAAACTCCTTGCACAAGCGGCCCGTGGGAAGCACTGCCACGCTGGCAGAATTATTACCCAGGTGTATTTTAGGCTTTTAAATTCCAGGAGGTATAAATGCGTAAAGGGCACCGTGCCATTTTCTGTTGCAAGATCTCCTCCTGCTGTAAGCCAGGATGGGGATGGTTCTGGTGGCTTCTCAAAGCAGCATCTCAGCGACACAATCAGGCAAGGAAGGGAAAGTCTTCACTTGCTCGTGTGAATGCAATGAGGTTTTGTGCTTCATCACTTCAGAGCTTATTCAGATGTGTAAGTATGAAGCATCCATTTATTCTTCCTTCTTAAAATCATTCTGAGGGGAAAAAAAAAAGACTTCTGCTGGGTTAATACTCTCAGTGAGGCAATAGCAGTTGGTCAAAGTATAAGAAAAATGAAATTCAGTAGATTATAGAGAAGAGAAAAAAANTCACCTGGTTTGCAGGGCTTGGGGGTCACTGTCAGTCCAGGCAGCTTTGCCGGAAAGGTCCCGTTTCACAGGCTTGGGAGATTTCTTCGAAGCACTGCTGGGATTCAGCTTTCTATAATGAAAAACGTTGAATAAAACAGGGAATTGCAGAAAGCCTCCATAGACATTTCACAGCTATTTAAAAAAAATAAAAATATATATATATATATAAAACAAGCCATTCCTTGCTGGCTGTCAAACAGCAGGGTAATACTGACTATCCCATAGCAGGGTATAGAAAGGCAGTGCAGCACCTTAGCTCTGAGGATCCATTTGTGCACAGTAATAAGGCTGCACCAGAGCAGCCCAAATGGGCACTTCAGTGCTGCCGTGAGGGGAGGCCCTGACCTGGGGCAAGCGGCTGCCATCATTGCACACCAGCAGAGCGCCTGCTCCGTGGCTTTGTACCCGCACCGTGGTCAGCCACGCGCATCCCCACGGAGCTGAAACTGGCAGCTGCACAACTCCTGAAAGGCTGCTGAAGTGTTCAGCAGCCCTAAGGCACGGTGCTTCTCGCAGCCCAGGAACGCGGGCATCGCCTCTGGCTCGCCTCGGCAGGCATTGCACACTGAAATCTAGAGGGAAAAATTACACAGCAGCACCTCAGCAACAGTGCTGGTAGGAGAGGCTGTTCTGGAGAGGACTGGAATAAAATAAAATAAATAATAATTAAAAAGATTTATATATAGGTGCATATGGCATGAGGGCACCCCTCCAGCTGCTTGGTGGGGGATGGCCAAACTGCACCCTCTGCTCCCAAACTCCTTCCAAACTCCTTGCACAAGCGGCCCGTGGGAAGCACTGCCACGCTGGCAGAATTATTACCCAGGTGTATTTTAGGCTTTTAAATTCCAGGAGGTATAAATGCGTAAAGGGCACCGTGCCATTTTCTGTTGCAAGATCTCCTCCTGCTGTAAGCCAGGATGGGGATGGTTCTGGTGGCTTCTCAAAGCAGCATCTCAGCGACACAATCAGGCAAGGAAGGGAAAGTCTTCACTTGCTCGTGTGAATGCAATGAGGTTTTGTGCTTCATCACTTCAGAGCTTATTCAGATGTGTAAGTATGAAGCATCCATTTATTCTTCCTTCTTAAAATCATTCTGAGGGGAAAAAAAAAAGACTTCTGCTGGGTTAATACTCTCAGTGAGGCAATAGCAGTTGGTCAAAGTATAACAAAAATGAAATTCAGTAGATTATAGAGAAGAGAAAAAAAACTCAGTTTACAGAGGGAGGAAATGAAGACACTGAAATTAAGGATTTTTCACCTCTCTTATCACAAGATATGTCCAGGTTTTGTTTGTCTCCTTACTTCCTGTTAAAGGATGGGGGAAAAAAGAACTGGAGAACTGCAAGGCATTAATGCATCTTTATGTGAACAGTGTATTTAAAACCCAGTGTCAATTGATGTTGGTTTGGGGCAGTGACATTTAGAATATTCTCATATTTGCAGAACATCCCTTTCCAGATTGCATCCATTATAACTATTTGTTTTCCCAAGGATATATTGGAAAGGATCCAGCTGGAGGAAGTGTACCCTTAGTGCCAGAATCTTATGTGCACAAAATATTTTTAATTCCCTTTTCAAGAAACACTGGACTTTGTAACCTTTCAGAAATATTTTGGTCAAACGCTGGAGTTCATAGTTTTGCTCAGTCAAGTGCCCCACTGGGGATCCTTGGGAAGTGCAGCAGTGGGGGGAGCACAAAGTGTGGCCTGGAGTTTGTGCAGGACTTTTCCTGTACTCCTTTGTGGTCTCCTTTCTCCAGCCAAACCTGTTTACTCGACATCCCCCAGCTAAAATTTGATTTTTATAATTAGCTAGCTGCTTGGGTAGTTTGTACACATCAAAGCGTGGTTTATTTTCCATTGCCCTTAAGGCTGTTTTATCCTTCAAGCTGGAAAGCTTCTTATCTAGATGAAACAGCCTTAAATGGCTGGATTTAGTTCATTAAATTCTTGGATAACTGGGAGTCTGTCTGGCACTTAGCAAGTGAAATTTGGAAGAGGAGTGCTGACCTACCTTCTAAATGTAAGAAATTGAATTCTTTGCGAGCTGTCATGGTTTGTACAAGGTGCTTTAAAAACAATTAAAGACTGTAAACTTCCTCTGCCGATTTTTACCCTTTCTCAGCTTCAGAAAGTTAAGTCCAGGTGAACCTCTTTGGATTGAGGGGAGTTGTTAAGTTCGTGCTTTAGTGCAGAATTCCAGTCCTCTCTTTATTTCAGTGCATTGCCTGATGTCGGTGCTCAGTCAAGGGTCACGTGAGGTTTTGGGATGCAAAATAACCTTTGGCTCCTTGCACTTTGCCGAAGTTTAATCATTTCTGCTGTGGAAAAGAGCCATCCGTGGGTATCAGGCATGAAGAGGTGTTCACAGAGAAATGTCTGCTTTTTAAAGAGCAACAGCTGCTGTCCCTGTTGTTTTCCCGAAGAACCCTGAGGAAAACTGATAGAAATGGAGAAGTTTGAAGGACCAAGTTTGCTGTAGTTGTCTAAATGTTCTGTATCTGCAGATGTATAGGCAGACATGTATTTATGAGTGAATTTTGGTTCTAGAACACATGTGAATAATTCAGATGCCCAAAGCTGCTCACTCAAAAGTTTGCATCTGGATTTTTTGGGACCATTTCCATCGCTTTTCTGCTTGCACTGACTTTTCCTCTCCCGTTTCTCGGTATTCTCACGTTGTTTGGCTGCTCACAAGTATGTGACACTCAGGATTTGCATCAGCAAGTTGATGTGTAGTGTTCTTCAAGCCTGATTTAAAATTGATCCAGCTGCCCTTTTTATATTCCCTTCACCAGTTAGTTCTCAAAACAGTGGAGTACAAAACCATGGGCTTAAAATAATGTCCGTGGCATCCCCTGAAGAATTGCTCTCTGCAGCTGCCTGCCAAAGACATCCGTGTTTGGATGTCCTTTTCCTAGCACTGACTGAACATGTTTCCTCTGCTTTCACAGGTGCTGAAGTTGATCTGTCATTAAACCACCCAAATCCAGTTTCTGCATTTATTCATTGTTGTCGCTCTCTCCTCAGCCAGAAAAACATATTTGTGGTTCTTACTCATACTCCTTGTAGATTTTACTATTTTTTTTTCAGTAGTCATGTTGTCTTTTAAACCAGGAACCCATTTCTAGTCGTTTTTTCTGTTAGGTGCTTATTTTAAAAGTTAAAACGTACTTAGACAAAATCCTTTTCTCGGGAATAAATTGAAGCCGACCAAGTTTTAAAAAGGAATCTTAATTTGCTTTTTTATTCTACGTTACCTTTTCTCTATTAACTTTACCATCCGAGGCAGCGGCATCTGCCATATGATTTTGCCATGTGGTTTTTAGCTGATTTTATGGATTTTCAGAGTCAAGTCCTTTGGCTTTGTGGTACTCTGGCTCTGATTCCCATCGAGCTGGGTTGTCACCAGGAACCAGGACAACTCCATCAAGATCTGCTGGGAATAAGTTCATCTGTGCTGGCTAATTTGACACCAGTTTGTGGATGTCAAGTGTCTTGTGTGTATTTCTGCTTCTGAATTGTACGTACTAAGGTACAGCAAAGGTTTTGTGACACGTGCAGTGCAGGACAACCCGTCACTAGCCATCAGTAATTAATTAGATGTGCCATTAAGAGCCTGTTCTGAGCTCACGGTCTGATTTGCAGGAGCTGAGTATCTGCTACAGCCCAAGAAGGAAACAATTTTGGCTCTTGTTGCATCATCATTGAAATGGTTTATTTTTCTTTCCTATGCTGCAAATGAGTTTCCTAGAAATAAATACTTAAAGGTAATGGGAACAGTGAGTGTTTACAATAATTAAAATCAGGTAAATTGAAACCTTTAGCATTAAGCATCCCACGTGACTTTGTAATTGAAAAAAATGGCACCAAAACGTGTCTCTCAGGTAAGAGAGAACAAAATATTGCTGGCACGGCACACAGGTTCTTTTCTTGTTTTTTCTTTGGGTTTTTTCTCTGCTGATGAGCGTGTCTGAAATGTTGCAATAATAAGCAGCTCGTTAGTCAGATGTTTTCAGTTCTGGCTTTCCGTGTTTCATCCGTGCTGTTTGTGTGGGGTGAGTAGTTGGTGCAGTCAGCGTTTCAGACCGTCTGGATGTGCACATTTCCACCAGCTACAAAAAGAAATAATGCATTAAAATGCGAGTGATTGTACTGCAGCCCTTTGGAGCACTCCAGAGCAGCGTGGTGGGATTCCCACTATACCTCTCACTCAGCTCCTTTCAAGCATCTCAGACTTTTACAAATGCCAGATAAATTAAGAACTGATTGTACCTCAACCTCTGAAGTAACTCTATTAAAATAACTCTACACAGCAATTCAGAATTGGGAGAACAATGCATGTGAGATTTATAGATAAGTGAAAATTGAGCTGCTGTTCCAGCTATTCCTGCCTTAGGCGCTGTGCAAGTTGCTGGAGAAATCGTTTCGTTTTAAGACTTTTTATAGGGTTTTCAGTAGTCTCATACAGATCAAAGAAAATGAGTTCATAAAAGTGACGTGAAAATGAGACAAGTTTCTTTTAGCTGCTCTCTGTTCATCTCTTCCTGTAAAATTAAATTGCAGAAAATCTCGTGGAATTTTGAGGAAGGAAAAGCAGGGAAGGGAAGTGTGTGTGTTTAAAGGTCATCTTTAAAATAATGAGCCATCTGCAGCTGATAAAAATTGGTAAAAAATGTTCGTGGGTAAAAAATGTTCGTTAGAAAACACCTAGAGGAAGGTTGTGAACGGCTGTAGCTGCTCGCTATTTCACCTTTTTAGAGTTGTCATATAAATTAAGATTTACACTGTGGGATGTAAAGTTTTTTCATGTTAATCACTACCACATCTAAAAGCACTGAAAAACACCACATTTGGTCTGATTTTACTTAGATGGTTTATACTGTCACTCGTTTTGTTGTTAGAACACACAGTCTTGCAAAGAATTTAAAACGCAAATACCATGAACCTAGAAAAAAACATCTTGAGAAATATGAATGTTAAGATGGAGAACTAAAAAAAAATATCCAGGCTGAATATTTGCTTTATGTTCTGTCACGAGAACGTGAGAGACCGAGGGAAGCTGGATTTGGATCACTTGAGAAAGGTCAGAAAAAGAGGAATGAGGTGGCCCTGGTTTTGTCCCCCGGCTTTTCCTCAGCACGTACAAACCATTCTCTTTGTATTTCAGATAAAATCCTGGTTTCACTGCCTGTGGCATAGATCTCATTTGGGTATCTCTCTCCCTTTCCCCCAGAAATCAGTCTGATTTTGTTCTGTAAGTAGTATCTGCACCAGAACTGGCACTGAGTATCCATCAGTGCTGTCTCCAGTAAACTTTTGCAGCACATCTGGTACAGAAATCATGGTGTCATCAAAAATTGTTGGTTGAAAGAGAGCTGTCAGCCTGGCTGTCCAGCACATCAGCTGCTTCCTGCAGCGTGGTGTGCTCTGTGAGCTTCCAAAGGGTGATTCTGTCCTCCTGATGTGCTGGCTGACGTAGGACTTGGTGATTTTTGGGGGGGATGTCTCTAAGTGTTATAAAAATACTGATTTATCACACTTCATGTTTCAAATAACCCTGGCCTTGCAGTGTGCGTATTGCAGAAAGTCAGCATGAATTCATCCTGCATTTTCAGAGCTCTCAGTTAAAATTATATTTGGAAATGCCTATTGACACAGTCCTCTCTTTTCCAAAGTTCATTTGTACAGGCAGAGATTTGCTTCCCTCTTAGTCCTTTGCCAAAGAAAAATTTGTATTAAGCTGGCACATACTCGCTCTTCCCCAGAAGTTGTACTTCACAGATAAAGAAGTATCTTTACTCTTCTTCACAACCTGGTCCTGGTAAACGTGATGTATTGATGTTCTTACTTCAAGCATGGAATTGGATTAAGCTATTTTAGGGAAAACAAGTGTTGTTCTGGACCAGATGTTTCATAGAGAAGGTTAATCAGCATTGGCTGTTCGAGGTGTGATTTGTGGTCTCCTGCACGCCCTGATAATATCTGGGGGAAGAACAGCCCTTGGATTTTAGTTGCATCTGAGGTATTTGGGACTGCTGCTCGTACCTGATCTGTAGGAGTCAGTGGATGCCTTGGACCTCCTTCCCTAGGGACTGACTAAAGCCCTTCTGACTCCTTTTACCTCATACTGTGTTACATGTCAGAGATATTCCACTGTACAAACTGAGCACATGGTCAAATTGAGACCAGTTTAGATGATTGAGAGCATTTTTAAAAGAAACTTCCTCTTGTTTTGTGCACACCGACTTGCTTTGCACAGAAATGATGCCTGGATGACTTGGGTGTTTAAACAAGATCCTGGCTCTATTTCTGTGCATAGGTAGCTATGGTGATATCATGCCAAATTTGGAATCCGTTCTGCAACCTTAGAAAGGAGAAGACATTTATTTGCAAATATTTTGGTTGTATGTTGGTCTGATACTCTTTTGTGAAATGTGTGAAGACGCTATTTGTAATAAAACCATACTGCAGTGTTCATTAGGCTAAATATATTTCTGGTTTAATGACAATGATTTTGGTAAGGATAACTTGATATAAATAAATCCATTTAACTATCGAACTTCCTGTGTATTCTGTGTAATGAAAGAGATTTTGGAGAACACTGTTTGGAATATCTTTGATGTAGTAATTGGAGTGTATTCATTTCACATGACTGTCATTAAGACAGACAAAATCTTGTCACTGAGTTTTGTTGATGTAATTCCCATGTATGGATAGTCGCCTTAATCAGTGAAAGGGACTGCTGAAAGATAAATTTGAGAGTTTTGACTTTGTTCTCAACAAAGGAGGGAGAGAAGAAAGATTTCCTTGAAGGATGAGTCTGTCAATGCACTCGATGGGAAGTTCTTAGTGATGCGTGACACAAAGGGTGTTTGAACCAGCTGTGAAATCTGCGTGGCGATTGTTAGCCGTGAATTTCAGCCCATTAAAAAAGGACATTTTGTTTGTGAGGGTCAGGCTGGTGCAGACACAAAGATGAGAACAACTCGTAGGTATCGTCATGGACCCAGGAGCTGTTGCAGGCCAGAGCTGTGTGCTTCAGGTTCCACAGGTGGGACAAACCCATTTCAAGAGCCGTAGAAAGCAACTCCTACTTTTAGTTGTCTTCTGTGCCGGGCAGCTTGCCCTGAGGAGTTTGGTTGGGTCGCCGCGGCAGAGCTGGGGCTTGGTCACTCAGCTGAGATCCTTAGCTAGCCACAGGGCTAAGTGGTCTGATTTCAGGAGTCACTTAGTGTTTCCTATTTGACTGCCCCCAAACCAGCGACTTACCTGGTGCTTAAAGCGTTAAGAGCTGGTATTTTGAAATCTGGGTCAAATATATGAGAGATCCCCGCTATCTGTGTATTTGCATGGATATACATTTTTGTTGATAAACACTCTGTGATAAGGAATTCTTGAAGACAAGACATTGTTCTATTTGTAGAAAATCTGGGGGAGTTCTGCCTTCAATGGAGTCGCAATATAGAGTCCTAATTTAGCAGGTTCTTTGTTTAATTTGAGCTTCAAACTCAAGTGTTTCCTGGAAAACTCTTTGCATATGTAGCTATCTAATCATGCTTCTTTCCTCCCCTACGTTCCCTCTTCTGGGATACTGAAGAGCTAGAAAAATATAAGTGCACTTTTGAATGCTTGGAAATCTCACTTTGATGAGCAGAAGACTAAGATGAAAGGTTGTGCCGTTTTTGTTTCAAATCTCTCCTGAAGTTTTCAGGACATAAATACAACGATTTGGGATCATGATAGTTACAGGTATGAGTATAGACTATGATAGTTACAGTCTGGAGAATTCTGAAGTACCCTTATAGCTCTGTAAAATAGTTTAAAATAGTTAATTGTAAATTAATGTTTTCACCAAAAACTCCCAATATTTAGTTGCACGCCTGTTCCAGCAACCCAAGAAGTTCTGATTCTCTTGATAATCACCCGGTTTGGCCATCACATTATCTGTAACTATCAAACCCCGAGGAAAATCTTTACCATTGGACAGATTCTTTCCTTTTGCAAGGGCTCAGAAGCCGCTCTCCGAGAGGCTGCCGCAGCTTTGAGAAAAGGGGGCTGACCTGCTGCTCCCTGGTGTGTTGAAATCAGTGTTTGAGTGCCACAGAACCTTGTAGCAGCCTTTTATAACTGTGGATGAAAAAACCAGACCGTTTCCACAGACAGATGGTGTGTTGCAGGTTTTCAGAAGAAAAGAGTTTCAAGAGCTGGTGATACTAATAAAAGATGTTGTGGCATTTGCTGTGCTGTGCAGAGCACACACTAATTGGGATTTCAGGGTTAAGACCTACATTTTAATAACACCAGTCACAGTGGAAAGCAGAGATTGTAACGGGGCTGAGGTGCCTCTCTAAGTGTACGTTATTCTTACGATTTCCAGTGAAAGGGAAGTACAGCGGGAGAAAGTTTTGGAAGTCTGATTGAAATCTGTTTTTCTCCATCTGTCTACAGGACCCTGGTTTCTAACAAAAGGTCGTTATTTTGCATTTGTTCATGAAAATTTAAGAATTCTATAAGCTTTTTTTTTTTTTTTTAATTTGAATGTTTCTGGTGAATTTTTTCTCCATTCTCTATTTGCCATTGATTGAAGCTGTATTTCCTTTGGTAAGTTTCTCAAGACAGCACAAACTCAATAGGGAAGGTTTTCTCCCAAATGAACATATAGTCCTCTGGCCAAACTCTAACCTCAATTTGCCATGACTACTTTGATTTTTGATAGACTCTAAAGCTCTTTGTGCTGCCAACACCATCCTTATCACCTCCTCCGTATTTGCCTGCTCACAAATTCCATCTCCCTCCAGGAATTTAAGCACTGTCCCAGTCAAAACACTGATTTTCCTGACCTGGTTCCGGGGCAGTCTTCAGGCACCTCCAGTCCTTGAGCTGAAGCTCCTACTAGACTCCAGTGGAAGGGGAAAGCCAAGCTGACCCCTGGGCCTTTTGACTGGAAGAAGCAAAGGGATGCTCCTTTGTCAGGAAACATCAAAGAATTAAAATACTGAGCTACAAAGGGAACTTGGATGAGTTATGTGGGTATTGCCAACAGCTGTGGTTTACTGGCCATCCCATGGGCATGTTCTCGAACTTCAGTAGCTCAGGTGTTCCAAAAATTACTGGGATCAGTATTAAATAGGTAAAATTCTTCTGAGTGGCCATCAAAGAGCTCAATAGGTTGCTAATTAGGCCCCAGTCTAGCAAAGAGCTTATACCAAGCCACAGCTCCAAACAACAGCAGGCTTTTCGGTGTCATTCCCTAAAACGGAATTAACAAAATCAGAATAATTCAATTTGCTTAAAAGAAGCTAAATTTGGTCATGCTGCTTGGTTTGGGGTTTTTTTCCCCATGTGCTTTCCTGCCATCTCCACAGGAAAACCTGCTGACATTTTAAAAAGGGCTTTGATTCATAGAGCACTGATAGTCTTCAAGATGTTGATAAAGGATATTTTGCTCATCTCCTTAGGAGTGTGTGCAGCAAAGGCTGGAAACGAGGGAGCAGAGCTGTTCACGAGGGATGTGGGAGCTGGCAGTGGTCTTCGGTATCTGAGAACTTCAGATCTAAGGACTCATTCTGACCTAGATCATCAGCTAAGGGCGAGGTTGTCGCTGACAAGTGCATCTGTCACCCCTCAAGGGAAAATACATCCAAAGCAGGGGTCACAGAGGGTGTGAATCATGTTAGCATCAAAATTATTCTCCTGCACTGAACTTAAAAA
>VYZQ01020616.1:290272-307165 GCA_013400655.1 Mystacornis crossleyi
TAAAAAAAAATATTAGAAACCAGATACAAAAATACGTATTTTGAGTCTGTGCTGCACATAGGTTGCACTGAGCCAGCCCAGGACATGTGCTGTATTCCCTTTGTTAAGAGCTGCTGGATGATGGCTCGATAATGCACTGCTGTAATGGATTGTGTGCTTCAAACTTTGCTGGACAAGCTTTAAACAGAACAGAGAAATTCGGCATTTTAGCCATTCAAACACAGCAACCCAAAGAGGACGGTGTGCCTAATTGCTTGCCTTTAAAGCCTGGCGAAGAAATCTTTGATTTGGAAAACCAAATTCATACTCACATTACTTGATTTGCTACTTACTTTGCACTTCTAAAAACCTTACTGAGCCAGTGCCAGATAACTTCTCTCTTGAAGAATTTGCTTGAAAAAAGCATCTGATTTCAAATATGTTTCTTTTTTTATTCTGTGGTGCGTGGCTAATGCGTATCTTAGTCTAACTGGGGTGTGATTCATTACTGAGACATCCCTTGGCCGACTGTAAATACGAAAGAAAAAGGTTATCTTCTCTCTTCTTTTGTTGCTTCGATTGCAGTTCATCATCCGGAGTGAAACTGTGAGCAGGAGGTTGAGCCAGGGAGAGGGGGAGAGGAGTGACAATGGTGAGAAAGGGAGTGAAGGCGGAGAGACAATCCCGTTCTGTCTGAGCCCAGAAAGAACGATGCTGTTCCCAGACAGGCCCTTGAGCAGAGGCATTTATCTGTCTGATTTGGGGGTTGAACCGGTAGAGGGTAAAAAGGAGATGGATTCTCATCTCACAAAGACATCAAACAAAGCTTTCTAACATCCAGCCCGTAAATAGAAGGGAAAGTAACCCATCTAGTAATGCACCATGACTGACTTAGCAACTGCACGGCATTTCTCTAGCTCTTCTCCCAGATCTAAATGATACCATTTCTTTGTCTTTCTCCTTTGAATCCTCATCTCTGAAACACAACTACTATTTTTGTATCCCTCGCCTGTTTTTTTCTCTCCTGTGAAAGCCTGTGATTAACTTGTTTACCCACGAAACCATCTTTGTCTCGGAGCACAATGATATTCCCTCTTTATAGAGCCCTTAAATAGGATTATTCTGTCTGTTTTCCTGCAACACTTGCCATCATACCCAGTATTTAAAGAGACTCGGCATTTATGATAGACAGCCTTGTACTTTCTTTCCAGTTTCTACCTCGTGCTCCAAAAATGCTTTCCTAAACCTGGTGAAGTGTTTGGTGAAGACACACACAGCTCCATTGCCTCTAGGAAGATGTGACACCAGTCAGGAGATACCCTTTAGATTGATGTCTTGTTGGTGCAGGATTTCCTGCGAGATCCCTGAAAAATGGCCCTTTTTATCATCTTAATCTTGTTATATTAAATTTAATTTGTATCTGTTGGTGGAAATTTCGATACTTATTCAAAAAGTTATTAAATACTAAGAATACCGCAAACACTGAACATATGCAGGCAGTGGGGGGAGGAGGTTCATGGGAGAGTGAAATTTAAACTGCAGTAGATTTTTGTGTCAGTTCTGAAATAATTTGCTCTCTGCACAGAAACTGTCATCCCACAGGGATTCTATTTGCTGGCCATTTTTTAGTTTTTCCAGGAGACTGAAAAGCCTTCTAGGAAACCTGAGCTTTCACATTACACGGGCCCTTTTCAAAGGACTGAATCCAGTCCTGCAGGGCACCTTTTCATCTGTCTTTATGAACTTCACCGTGAGGCCAAGGACCAAACAGTTTCCTTAGTTTAAAACACACTGAGTGCATTTCTTGGAAATGGTGCAGCCTAATAGAAACGAGGAGAGTCAGCAGATAACCTGAGGGTTTTACTCACATGCGTAGGTTGCCAGCAAAGCTGAGGTTCAGGCTATTAATAGCTGATAAAAATCGTTGAATGTACCTTTCCTGCACAGAGGCGTTGGGCAGTCGTTCCTCCATCGAGGCTGGAACAGGGTGTCCGTGGGAGAGGTTTAACAGACGTGTGCATGTGGCATTTGGGGACACGGGTTAGTGGTGGATTTGGCAGTGCTGGGGGAACAGTTGGACTCGATGCCCTTAACGGCCTTTCTGAACCTAAATAATTCCGAAATTTTGTATTGGATATAAGCTGGGGAAAGAAAAAGGTTAAAAGCTAAATCTAAATGGAATATAACTAATAATTTAAGTAATACATGACCTTTTGCACATGAAGAAGAAAGAGGAGGGCAATGCTAAAAATTCCATTATTCATTTCAGAGCGTTTAAGAAAGTTAATTCCAAAAGTCTTTGTAATTCCTCAGAAGAAACTAAATTCTCATTTTTGGTTTTATCTAAAATCCATTAAAGTCACAGGGAGTCTCTCTGCTGAGGCCAGTAGCCTTTGGACAGATTGTGTTGTTCTGACAAGCAACACAGTTTGTGTTTGCTTAACTTCTGAGGCAAAATAACTGAAAATAGGAATGTGCAGCCATCGGCTGGACAGCTCTGAGTCTGTACAGCACCAGTATAGAGCTCAGAGGCTTTGAAGGATTTACAGCAGTGATTTCCTTATTATTCTGGGTTCAGCACTCTTAAGTATTTTAATGAGTCATTAACTGGATCAGAACCTAGTGCCACCATGTTTAAAATGTTCAAAACAACACAAATTTTCAAAATGGAAGTATTTGCAATTTTTACGCCTCTTTTAGTGTAATATATTTGCAAAAGGTTTTTAATTATTTCGTCCTTATTTCGCCTGC
The DNA here is from genome assembly GCA_013400655.1 of Mystacornis crossleyi. Lineage (NCBI taxonomy): Eukaryota > Metazoa > Chordata > Aves > Passeriformes > Timaliidae > Mystacornis > Mystacornis crossleyi. The sequence continues at coordinate 293,003 of VYZQ01020616.1, forward strand.
AGGATCCGAAGCTGCGCGAGCTGCTGGATGCTGGGAACGCGGGAGGTCGGCTGGAAAATCGGATGATAACTGTTGTGTATGGCCCAGACCTGGTCAATATATCCTACCTGAATCTGGTGGCGTTCCAAGATGATATAGCAAAGGTAACACGCCTTCATCTGTCATATCAAATTCAGGTTTTGGAAGCAATGTTTCGAGATACGGATAAAGGAGCTGAAAGTGGGCATTGCTATGAAGTGGACTGCAGTTCTGTTCTGGAGCTGTGCCACTCAGTTCTCAGGAAGTGTGCAGCCTTTTTCTGTTTTGTTTTTTCAAGGAGTTTATTCAGCAAGATTTATGCTCCTGGTAAGTGTGCTCATGTTCAGAATGTTGCTTGTATAGCCCAGATAATCACAGTGAAAATAGCGGTACACACAGATTTTAACTCGGGTATGAGATGTTACACTGTGGCTCCCCAAACACACATCAGTTTATTTCAGTAGTAGCATCACATTTTGCCTGCTGAGAGCCCTTGATAAGACTTGTGGAGTCAATCATTGCCTTACAAAAGTATTTTTTCCATGCAGGTCCATCAGGTCCCTCATCTCTGTCCAACTCACAACATAAAACAGTGGTGTGTGCCACTACAACTGATATTAGTACATGTTTTGGGCTTAGGATTTTTTCCTCCTTCCAATTTCTCTACAATTCAATTCTGTTTAATGAAGTGGGAGCTCTTTGCTTTTATCTATTTCAAACAGACATTCCTAAGCTTCTCCCCTCTCTACTTCCACTCATATGGGTACGCTCTGATCCCAGCCTCCAGACATTCATGCACAGAACACTTTCCTACGGGCATTTTTACATCCTGGGATTCACTAGATTGTGCTAAAAAGAGATTCTCTGCAGCCTGCTGTGATTTAAGAACAGCGAGGAGTTATTTTGTCACCTCACAGGCAACAAGGATTGTTAGACCAGGCGCAAAAAGGTCATAGGATGAAAGCCTTCAGCTAGGAGGGAACATTTTGGCTTGCCAAATTTCTGTTTCTGCTAATCTTCTTTAGCCAATTGGTCAACTTGGCAAAAACACGATTTCCAATTTTTCTTTGACACGGAAGAATAGAAACTAAAAGAATTTGTGGTGGTCCACGAAGAGCTAAGAGGGAGGTGCTGTCCTCAGACTTGGAAATGTGCAGCTCTGCTCTACAGGGGGGGGTGAGAAACCTTAACGCTGCAGAAATGGAAATGATTGAAATAACTCTTCAGGAAAAAAGAGGAGCTGTGTTTATGGTGGAAAATGAAAAGGTGTGCTAAAGCTTTACCAGCAGAAATTGTTATCCCTTATCAAGGAGCAGGGAAAATCACCCAAATCAGAAGCTTATGTCCTTCTTTCTCACTTTCCTGTCTAGCCAGCAGCCAGTGAGCCATAATCTATTTGCTAAAACAGCACAGAAATGGGGTTTTTAGGGCTATTTTCTGTTTGATAATGGAACCTTAAAGTACAGTGGATAAAATCATATTTTGTAAAAGCTTGGCTGCTCTAAATCCTGAGTAACTCCTGCCGTCCGGGTAACTAAGAATCCGAGTCTTCCTTTTTATTTGTAAATGCAATAGAGCAAATAAATTAATATTTGATCAGTTGGGCACTATGGCCTGGGGATGCAATTTTTAAGGCATTGCTGTGCTTGCTTTGAGATCGTGTTAAATATCCTGATTGTTTGAATCAAAATAGTTTTGATCACTGTTGAACGCATCTAAAAACTCCTCCCTTTTTAACCTGTTTTCCAACTTCATGTGAACCAGAACACAGAATCTGATCTTTATTGTCTCTGTGCCCCATGCAGTGACTCAGAGAAGTTGTTATAAATAAGCACGTCAGGCACAAATCATCTCCTCAGGGAGCTCTGGGGAGGAATGTCAGTACAAGACGTTTTCAATGCCACACTTGCAAATTGTGACCCTTCTGATGTTCCAGGGAAAGCAAGTGCCAGTGGAAATCTCCCCCACCTTTCCTTTTCAGTGCACGAATATTTTTTGATTAACCCTTCATTTGTGATACCTTATTGGTCAAGTTGTGTGGCAAGTGTTGACCAGACCTCCCTTAAGGAGAAAGGCCAAGTAAACTGTAATGATCTTAATGAAGCAGTTAAAATTATTCACTTACAGGAATTTCTCCCTCTGCAGAGGGCTGCCTTTTCTGCTACAAACTCTGCTTGTCACATCCCCTGGCCAAGTTATGGGAAAATTGGGAAAATGTGAGTCTTGGGTTATTCAGCTTGCCTCAGGTGCACTTAGTAGAAATGTCAGTGTGCTGGTTTGTGTTCCTTCCTCCAGGAGCAAGTAACTGGTGCTTAAAGCACATCAGTGATGAGCTGAAGGGCACCTGGTTTGTTCAGAGAATGCAGCTTGAAATTCATCAGGCACTGGTTTGAAGGGCAAGCAGGAAGGTGTGTCCTGATGGGGAAGAGAAACAGCACTGAGAGAGAGCCCTTGCTTATTTTCATTTGAGAGTGCCTATCTGGGGTAGGATTTATCTGTGAGCATTCACAGAGTGCCGGAGAAGCAGCAGAGGTTTATTCTCAAACCCTACTCTGAGCAAATGCTCTTTTTCTCTGTCTCCATTCCCAACGTGACAAAGTCCAACCCATCAACCTCTGCTCTGGAGTAGAGAGCATTCTTTTCCCAAATCCAGCAGATTCAAAAGTGAACATCTTGTTTTTCCCATCTCTTTCCTCTCACCCTCTTTGGTGCCTCTCGTGCCAACTCTCTTCTTTCTGCACTGCCAATCCTGTCCAGAGCCCAAGGAAATCTGTTTCTCTTCGGTTTGATGAGCTTTGGGTAAAATGCATCACTAAGAGCTGATGAGTTCCTCCATAAGTAAAAGTGAATCATCCTTGATGACATCAAAGTCACGCTATACTATTCTTTCCAGCATGCATCTTTATTTTTCTAGCATCTCCAGTGTATGTTAGAGCTTCGCCAGTAGAATAAAATGCTAAAGCAAGCCACATAAATCCACATCCATTTGATACGGGGTTTCTAAAATAAAATTCTGAAAGTGCAGAGTTTCAGCAGCTTGCTTTGTTAACCTCCCACCAAAAAGAAATGTGCGGGGAACATTGCCTTCACACGTAGTCCTGATTTGAAGGAAGTGTTTTCAAGGCTTTGTGCTGCCTTTTCTTATGAAAAAGGTCTCATATCTTCTGTTGCACTAAATGTTTTATGGTGTCCTGATGCATGCAGTGGAAGAGAGAAGTGACTTCACTGAGTAGCACATTTCCAAATGAGCTGCTGCTCATGTGCTACCTGCCAAGGCACAGAACAGCTGAATTATTGGTTAGCAGAGTTCACAGGAATGATAGAAAATGAACTGGCGTGACAGGATGGAGCCAAGAGGGGATCAAGCTCAGGAAACTCTTATCATGATGGATGTGACTTGCTTGGAGTTGAAGATCAGAAGGCCGGGTCCTTCCGGTCCCAGCCGGGATCAGTGCTGGGTTTGTTGGCACCGCTGCAGCCCTGTTTCAAAAGCCCAGATTTTTATATATATATCTATATCTGTACAGAGGCTGCCGCGCCTGTGGTGATCTGGAGGCTGCTGTAACCTTCCCACAGCTGGCTGTTTTCTCTCCACACAGCACAGCTTTCCACCGTGGGAGTGCTCTCCCTGAGCGCTGCCTGCTGGAATCGCTGCTCAAGAGTTGCAGCGTGGGCTTTGCTCTCTGCCACGCAGCAAACCCAAGGAAACGGAGCCGTCTGGTAGCTGAAGCAGCAAGGCACATCTTGGCTCCCAGCTTGGTGAGAGCCCATCAGAGTCAGTCCCAAGCATCTCTTTATTCTTTCAGCTCTGTCCTCAAGGCTGCTGTTCCCCCTCCTGCCAAGGATTCGGCTCAGCGGCTGGAAAGATGATGGGATCCTTGGCAGATTTTCTGATCTTGGCCTTTTGGCTGCGGCTCTGGGGTGGCTGGACCCTAAAATGGGAGAGACAGTGAGCAAGTGTTGCTTGTGACCTGGGTAGAAACGGCTCGGCCTGCAGGTAGCCCTCAGAATATTTGGCAAGAGCGATGGGATTGCTTTGGAGAGCCAGGAAAGGAACAAAATGGAACAAATGGCAAGACTGCTTATATAAATAATGTGTGTGACAGACACATAATAAGCGAGTTCCTCTTACATTCCTGTCAACAAGCATTGGGACAAAGAAAAGGAAGAGCTGGGGGCGTGGGGTACTCTTGAGGGGCCCTACTTCTGTTTTATACAAAATATTTCAGCTTTAAGCCCAGCAGAAGCAGTGAGATGAAAACAGTCTATCAAGATCTGTTAAAAGCCAGCGTATTTTCAATTTCTAAATAGTATTTTGTGTTGCTGTTAATCTCTGTGGCCGTTAGTGTCACAGGGAGAAGTTAGAGCAGCTATTATTGGTGCCTAAACAAAGCAGTGTTTACAAGATGAGCCTATTTTGAGCCTGGAAAAATGAGTTGCCAAGAAGAAAAACAGATGCTGCACTTAATACGCTCTCTGTTCCAAGAGTCACAGCAAAGCAGTTGTGTTGCTAACGAACCCAACTCCTCCTTCTCTGCTTTCTCACACCCCTGGTTTTTTCAGACTAGACCTAAGAAGGAAAAACAATTAAAGAAGAAGAACGGCAGTGGTCACAAGAAGGTGGAGGGGAGGACTATCTCAGCAGCACTGATTTGCCTCCAGAACAAGTCTGTGTCCGAGGGAAGAAGTTTCTCTTCCTGAAACACCAGCCACAGGAGAGGTGTTGTCTCAGCTGCTTAGGGGTGAGGTGGTGAATGGGATGGACTTCAGGATATGAGAGCTGGAGGATATCAAAGGCCACTAAAGCACTGGCCATGCGGGCAGCCGTGTCTGTTCCTCCTTGGGAGCAGCGGTGCCAGACCAATTTCAAGAACAAGGTCTGGTAACATCAGGGAAGAAACCCTAGCACGTAACAAAGATGGAAAAACCTCCCGGCTTCTGAACCTCTCTCAAATAGATCACCTGGTCATGTGGAAACATGAGGCTTTTTAGGTAAAACAAGCTAATAAGCCCCAGAGTGACATAGAAACATTTGTTTCATTAGAAGTCAGTGCTACTTCCCATCCCTATCCATTTTTGTCAGAATGGAGTCCTCCTTCTTGTTTTTTGGGTTTTTTTAAATTTTTTCTCCCTAAGAAGAAAAACCAAGGAGAAGGGAATACTTCTCAAAAACTGTGGCAGTGGGAATTTTGGATTTGGACTATTGTGAAAGGAAACATAATTTTAGTTTGGAACAAAACTCAGAAAGCTTTGTCAACTAAAACAAAAAAAATCACATTGTTTGCAGAGGCATTGCTTCTTTTCTCCCCTTTCTTTTAACGGGGTGAAGCGAAGCCAATCCAAAACCACGGTTGTGATTACAAAGGTTTGCAACTAAAGATTGTGAATAAGCACCAAGTTAGAAAGGAAAAACGCACTGAAGTTGTCAATGAAAAGCTCTGGGAGAGACCTGCAAGGAAGGAGAGCAGGACAAATTCTGAGAGTCTGAACTTCAGATGATAACGATGGATCAGCCGTGCTGGGAACCAGGAAAGGTCAGGGATGCAAGGGAAGGACTTGCGCAATGTGGAGCAGCCTGGTCTAGGCCAAGGGGCCCCTGCCTATGGCAGGGGGTTGGAACTGGATGTCTTGGACATCTCTTCCAACCCAAACCATTCTATGATTCTATGGCATTTCTTCCCTACATTGGGAAGAGGGAAAAAAAATTAGTGAGGGATAGGACCACAGTGTAAGGAGGTACAGTCAGGGGAAAGAGCTCTTTGGAGTTGCATATTCCTTGCACATCAGAGTAATTGAAATGTTCTCCTGTATATTTCTGCTGGTTGGTTTTTTTTAAAGCTTGTTTGTTATGTTGGCTGGTAAGATCTTGGGTAGAGTCAGTACTTTCATTTGTAACAGCCTTCATTTTTTTGCAGCATGAAAAATCAGGTCTCACAAATGAGGAGGGAAACTGTACTTTGAAAAATCAAATGAGGAGGGAAGCTGTACTTGGAAAAAATCAAGTTTCGGTTTTAATTAGGCCCTTTTTTTTGAAAGCATAATTAAAAAAAATACTTTACATTGTGTCACTAAACACGTAAACTGAGCCTCATTTATTCACTCTTTCTCTTCATAGGAATGGTCAGATGAAGTGTTCAGTTTGGCAACCAATTTGTTGGCACAGAACATGTCAAGGGACGCGTTTCTGGAAAAAGCGTAAGTGGCCCTTGCGTGTCATGCTGTGGGTGTTGCTCTTCTCTCTGCGTCATTTTCCTCCTTGCTTCTTACTCACCTTGTCATCTATTGTTTCTGCTCTGGTGACTTGTCACTTCTGTAAACACAGGTCTTTGTTCTTAGGTTTTAAAAAGCCTGTTATCTAGAAGTCATCTAAACAAAAATCCTTTTTAGGGTTCTCCTTGCAAACTTAAATCAGTGCAAAGAAACCCAGAATTAAATGCTCCCTGCCCCTCGTGTAGTGGTAGCTTCAGCTGTGGGCTGAAGATCTCCATTTAAAAAGAAAGAATATTCTGGACTGACTTGCTTCTGGTTTGTTTTCCTTTTTGTCTTTTATTGATAACAAAAATAAGAGAAATGCCAGAAGTCCGTTTTCCTCAGTCCGATCTCTCTGGTTTCCATGTGATCCAGAGAGAAGCTGGGAATCCATTCCTCTGGATTGCTTGGCAGAGTGGGCAGATTCTGAGTTGCTCTCCACGAAGTAGAAAAGGTGTTTATCGGAATGTTTGGGGTGAAATACACACCTAAAAGGGAAGAGAGCTAAACCTGAGGTTAGCAATACTCAGCTGATGAGAAGTGCATGGGCTGAGGCGGTTTTGTATAAATTACAGCTTTGAGAGCAGCGTGGCAAAGCCTGCCAGGAAGTGCTGGTGTTGAACTGGGTACTCACTGGCCTTTTGGGGTTCTAAAAGAGGGGATGCACCTTCCCCAGCCTATGAGTTAGCTGCTTAAAGTCAGATGAATGTCTCCCCCAAACACCTTTTCTTGCTCACAGGCAGGGGCTCAGTCCAGCTAAATACTAAACTTAGGTTCCTAAAACTTTTTTCCATCCAAAAAGCAAGTTAACCCTCCCTTTTCCTGAACCTTCCGAGGCTGTGAATGGCTACTTTCATTAGATGCACTGTAGTTTGTCAGTGTTCCAAAGTGCTTAACTTTAATCCCACGGCATGACAGGTGCCTGTTCTGGGAAGGAGGGATGTGCATGTGTGGGTGTGTGTTTCCTTCTCATCCTGTTTGTTGTGGTGTAGCTGGAGCCCACCGAAATTCTTGAGGCAGCTCTGAAGGGTGGATGTGGCTGGAACTACAGCTTTGTGTCTGATAATGGTGTGCTGGGGGACAGCAGGGATGTATTAGGCAAACAAAATCCCAAATGCGTGGGAACATTTAACATTTCCTGATGGCTCTGCATGTTGGCAGTGGGGAATGTGCTCACCTGAGCAGGAGACTTCCTTCAGCTCCGTAAGTCGGGGATGAGTTTCGAGGGTGATTTGACTGTACAGTTTCCTTGTCCCTCACATCCCCAGGTGGCCCCAGGGCTCTGCTGACAGGTCTGTAGTGGGGAGGGCTGGGGCTGTACCTCATGGGCCTTTTCCTACCCAGATCAGAGGAGAAATGTGTCATCACGCAGTACAGTAGAGGCAGCCTTGTCTGGAGCTGTTCTTTGGCAGTTTTTCAAGCCAGATTAATTAAAGATGAAGTCACTGGACACACTGCGTAGATTCGGTAGCAGGCAAGCATGGCATTCCTGTGCCTTTTTCCACTAATTAATAAATCACTTGGAAACCAAACCGTAAGGTTTCCCAGCTCCTCTGCACAGATGCCAAATCAGTCACTTAAGAAATCTATGGCTTTGAAGATTGAATTATTTCCCCATTATAATTAGTGTACTAAGGAAAGGATTGGTTGGAGTCCTGTCAGAACCCTTTTGTTGAAATAGAAAACCAAACTGCATTAGAGAAGAATGAAGGGTTTTTTCTTTATGACTTTCAGTTCCTTGGAGCATTGGAAGCGCAATAATAAACAGCTTGAGAAGCTTCTTCCCATCTTCTATTTCTAGCTTTCTTGGCTGTAGAGGAAGCATTTAATGTGACCAAAATATAGTCAAAATTTTCAAAAAATAGAAGGCAAAATAAAAGAAACTTTTTTTTTTCTTTCTTTTTTTTTTTTAATAACTGCTGTGATTTTTTTGTTTTAATCTCCCTCGGTGCTGGGAGATGTGTTTGGTGACACAGCAGCACGAAAGGCTTCAGTTTCCAGAAGATGTGTGGGAAGACAAGGATTTGTGGAAATGCTCCTATCCCGGTTATTCCAGTATTAGTATGCGCTTTCTCTTTGAAGTGATTGCTAATGGCATTTTCTGTTGGGAAAAAAATGAAAGTTTATTAGAAGCATGCAGCTTTTTCTTCTTTTGGCAGACCAGTGGGTAAAGTGAAAAAGCTGAGTTCTTTAACAGAAAAAAAATCCTCTTAAATATTTAAGCGTTGCCGCATTTTTCACCAGATGATGTTACTGCAAAACTCATTTACAGTTACCTCAGGACAGACAGTAGAAGGTTTTTACTCAGCAGTGATATCCCAACAGGTTTTCATACTGGGAGAAAGAGCTGAGTGGAACTTGCCACATGACCAGAGCACTAGCCCTGAGCTAGAAAGTTCGTGGAGAGGTACTTGAAAATGCTGTAAAAATAAAGCAGGATGCTTTTCTCTCCACAGCTACACGAAACTCAAGCTGCAGGTGACTCCAGAGGGGCGCATTCCTCTGAAGAAGTAAGTGCTGTTCCCTTCCTTACTATGTGCTCTCTGCTGACTCTGGGGTGTGAAATACATGTTTGGGATGAGCATGGGGCTCCTGTGCCTGAAGAATAATTTTACCCTCTGTTTATAACACATATTGCCAAAAAGAGTGGCCAGTGGTACTCGGGATGTCTCTGTTCAAATGCCCTTTGGGCACAGACATTCTGCCTGTCTGCCCTGGTTCCTTCCGCTTGTGAAAATTAAAAAAAACAACAATCCAACAAATTTCTTTATCTCAGGGACATGTTGTGAAGGTAAACAGATTCAAATTACATATCACTGGTGGAATGAAGAGACCGGTGATAACTGAAATAAATACCTGCTGTGATAGGGGCTGGTGTGGGGTGGAGTTAAAACTGTGAGCACTGTTAAACTCCCCTCTGTTAAACTCCTCCGTCTGAGCAGTCAGCAAATGGGAATAAATCGCTAAAAATGTAACAGGCTGCTAAGAGATCCTCACTCTTTGAGCCACATGGGTCATCAAGGCATGTCTTTAAGCCAAATCCCTCTGTTTTGTCCTCGTTTTGCAGCATATACCGCTTGTTCTCCTCTGACAGAAAACGGGTAGAGACCGCGTTAGAAGCCTGTAACCTTCCCTCTTCCAGGGTAAGCATCTGCAGTTATTCAGATCAGCACTGCTTGCATTTGGTGCTGTTTCCTCTCGACTGAGTTTGTTCAAGGCTGATCCTGCTGTGCTGGCTGTGCTGCTGGATGGGTCCTCAGCAGCAGCTCTGGCTTTCCCACACAGAAGTTCCTGATACCTATCTGAGTACCTTTGATTTGAAGTTGCTGAGGGACCGGGAGCACATGGAAGAAGCCTGAAAGGATTCAGAGAAAGGGCGGAGTTTGTGTGACCTGTCCTGGAGGAATCCTGTGAGGGCATTTTAAGAATAGGTGGCTGTGCAGTTTCCAAGGCGTGATTTCAGAGCAGTGTTAGCCCCAGGTGTAGCTGATGGAGATCAGCGACAGGCTAAACCCACCGTGGCTTATCTAAAAGATGCACGAAGTCAGTGTTGAAATGCTGTGGTGTGGAAGCTGTTAGCACTGCAGGGAGGCAGCCATCGCATCCTGCTAATCCAGGAGCTCCCCTCAGCCCCCAGAGCATTTCCAGGATGGTACCGCACCCTCAAGAAGGCTTTTTTCAGGAGAAATGAGCTTGAGCAGGTGATTCCAGTTAATGCCGGAGTCACAGAATCACAGAATGGGTAAGGCTGGAAGGGACCACAGTGGGACATCTGGTCCCACCTCCCTGCTCCAGCTGAGTTTTAATCCCAGGAAAGCTTCTTGAAGGATAATTCCTGCATTCAGGGGTTCAACAGGTGGGGTAAAACCCTTCTGTAGCAGAGGAGAGCCTGCATCTCTTGATCCCTTGCTCTGGTACGAACGTGCTGTGAGGATTCCTCCCCCAGTGGTTTAATAGAGCCCATTCCTGCAGCTCCAGAAGGACAATGGAGCAAAATCTTCACCAGCCAAACCTCAGACACCCCTTACATGGAGACTTTCCTTCATAGGTTTGGAAGCTTAGTTCCATAAAATTCCAAGGAATGTCAGCAAAGTCGGTATAAAATACTATAATAACCTTACCTAAAGTAGTATTGTGAGGTTAGAAACACGGAGAGAAAGATTTTAAAGGTGAGTTTCCATTTAACTGCTAGCAAACAAGAAAAGGTGTGCCAAAAAAATCTCTGAGGTGCTGCTTTCTGAATTTGCTGATTTATTTCTTCTGTTTACTACATGTCTCTGAAAAGAAAATTTAATTATCATTTGGGTCTTTGGAAGAAACTGCTGCCTTTTTCTGCTATTTATCTAAGTAGAGCCAGTTTTACATACACTCTGCTGGCTGCTTGTTGCTGGGATACCATCTTGAAAATTATTCAGAGTATAAAGTAGATCTTTCTTTGCTTGGGACAAAAGAGAAATAACACTGCATGCACCAAAGAAAACTGTGTTGGTCGTCTTTGAAAAATATTGCAGAAGGGCAAAACTGAATCTCATGGAGGTAACGGAATGGAAGAAAAGGAGAACTTCAACTACAGCTCTTTTCCTTTGTGTTCCTGTTTATTTGAAAAAGTGAAATTCTTCGCTTCAACTTCCAGCTTTTCTCCCCTATTGTACTGCAGGACCAATGGTGTTCCCATAAAGCCTTGGAACAGCAATAGACTGCAGCAGCATGCAAGGCTGGATATCAGGGAAAACTCAGCAAAACAACACCAAATTCAGAGAATTCATGGAAGTCTCTCATGGACCAGTTTAGGCTCTTTGGTTTTTCTCATTCATGCCTCTTGAAGTTCTCGCTAAAGGTTTTCTCCCCAGGTTTCCAAACCTCTCATTGCTCTGGGAAGATACAGAGCTCACTGGCCATGAGCTTCACACGGTGTTTTGCTGCAGCTCTTGGAATTTAGGAATGAGTCTTCAAGCCTGGGACGGTCCCTACTTCTGCCTTCTGCAGTGACCTGGGCACAGGTGCCAGGGGAGAGTGTCCCTGGGTGGACTTTGCTGTGACAGGACAAACATCCCCACCCATCAGCCCCGCTCTCCAGGGAATTCCCTATGTGTGTGTGTTTGCCAGGCCAGCTCGTGGCACGACGTGCAGGCACTGCATTTAGTGCCAGAGGAGGAAGAGTTCTCATTGCCTGGAGAATTGTTTTCATCCTGAGGAGGAGCACCAGAGAGGATCCTCGGAATTGCTGAAAATAAATCCTTTATTTCATATTTAAGGATCTTAATAAGGGATGGATTCTCTGCAGTGCTGAGCACTCCAGCCCTGATTCAGCCGAGCAGCAGAGCATGACCACAGTGGGATGACCCATGGACCTCAAGTGAAACACTTTTTCAAAGCTTAATTAATGGCTTTATTAATTTATCTATTTCTGGGTCAGAACTGGCCTGTGTAGTGTCTTGCAAGACCAAGCCCTGATTTTTGGAGCAGTTGTCATCCAGCAGATCTGAAAGCAGAGGAATCTTCAAATAACTGTTTAAACAAACTTTTAAAATACACCAATGAATTTCTGAGTTTGCCATCTGATTCCCCTACGAATTTTTTTTTAATCTTGTCTACTTTTTGGGAGTGGGGTTGCCTTTTTGTCATTGTTGGATATTTTGGGGGTTTTGGGGTTTGGTTAAAGGTTCCTTAAATAGAATTTGAAGAGCTTTATTTTAGCTGCCGTTTTGGCTGTTAAGACTGGGGTTTGCCTTCCAGTTAATGTTGAGGTTCACAATGAAGCACCAGTGAGCTTGACTGTTAAAATAAAATAACCAGCTCTTGAGTCCAGTCTGTGCAAATAATCTGGGTTAGCTCTTTTGCTGCCAAATATGTAACAGACTGGATACAGATGTTATAAAAGCAGGCAGGTTACCAGGCAAATCATAAATCAGCAGTGCTTGAAATTAGTTGAGAGTCTTAATCACGGAATAAAATTGAATGCCCGTATAAAGCCAAGCTGGAAACGATGGATGCTCTCATGTGGTACAGAAGGTTTGTGCTTTGTTCACTGGTGTCAAAAAAGAGATGAGCCCATAAGGTGTGTGGGTGGTTCCTCTGTAATGGGGATGGCTCAGACCAGGCAGAGTAAGGGGGCAGCGTATTTCAATCCCTTTGGGCAGACAGGCTTTTGGAAGCCAAATATAGCTGTGTGAGGTTGTGCGTGAGGTGGCTCTCAGCTCCTGTTTAGGTATTTGTGTTTTGTAGCCCACTGATTATGATAGTGGTAGGAAATACCTATTAAAAAGTTCTTACGCCCGAAGGCTCGTGTTGGTCATTCTCTCTTTGCAGTGAGTGTTTGGAGATACGGGGAGGCAAACCGAGATCTGTTAATTGGGTCTGAGTGGCAAATCTGAGCCTGGGTCTCAGGTTCTTGGAAGAAATCCACATTTGTTCAGCTGAGCACCTTCAAATCCTCTGTAAAGAAAAAAATAGTAGCTTGATGGGGGGGGCTGTTGTTTTGTGGCAATTAGAAAATCACGGAAAAGCCCTTGGCTGAGGAGCAGCACCCTGCTGGAGAGGGATTATAAGCAGAGGGGGCAGGGGAGGGCAGGGTGCCAGCTCTAACAAGAAAATTTCCAAGCTTTGAGAATCCCATCCTTAAGGAAACCACAGGTATCAGCACTGAGAGCACCACAGCTCGGATTTATCCAAGTGTTGTGGGTGCACGTTCAGGGTCATTGAAGGGACATGTTTCCATCCTCTACCTGCAGCTCCCCAGTTTCTCCATCCACCCTTACACTGGATTTAGCAGCTGTGCCACTGGCGAGTTACCTGGCTCAGGGAGTGATCCCATGTGAAATACGCTGGGATCGATCCCATGTGAAATACACGGGGAGGTTTTGGCTGGGTAAGTTTTGAACCAGTTCACCCTGCAGCCTCTCGCAGTCTGGCAAAAAAAGGAGAGCACAAGGGTCTGATGGGGTCACCTTAGAATGTTGGAGCCTGGAGATGGTTATCCAGAGCAGAAGAACAGCCCAGCTTGGTCAATCTGCTCTTGCGGACAGAAGCACAGAACAAAATCCTCTTGAGCCTCTGTGGGTTTCAGATGAAAGGAGACAAAGCAACGCCTGTGGTATCTTTTATTTATTGTAACCTAAAGCAGGAAAAATACAGAAAAGTTTCCTTCTGTCTGACAAAGGCTTGAACGGATGCTTCCGGTTCCCTTGGCAACGGCGTTAAACAGGCAGAATAAATACAAGCACTGATTGCCCCAGCAGCAGCTCGCTTCTGAGACAGCCGGCTTCCAACGACCTTCCCAGCAAACAGCTTTGTGCCCGAGTTACAATTTTCCTCCTCTAGTTCGTCATATTTGGGAGCATGGAGAGGCATCCTGTGGGCCCATGGTGTTCCCAGAGACCCCATGTTGTAGCCGTGGATGAAGGACTCTCAAGCTTCATGTAAAGGACTTATCCAGTCCAGTAATTGCCTCCAGTAATTTGATTTTTTTTGGAGAAAAATGTAGTGAGGATGATGACACTGTCATCTGGAAGTTGGACTAAATTTAAATTGCTCCAAATTTTAGAAAATATAAGGAAAAAAATATCCTGGCATGTCTTCTGCAGGAGAACATTTTTATCAATTCCTCTAAAAGAAATCTGATTGCCAAATGTGTTACAGTGAGTGTTTAGGACAAAGATGGATGGAAAAGCTGTGCTGCTTGAGTCTTGCCCAGAATTGTGGCATCTTGAAAGTGTATGAAATAGGAAAGGAAAAGGCAAAATCGCTGCTGCTGTCAGGGACCAGGTGTATTAATAATGACACAGTGACCCAGTTTGTTCCCTACTTGTGTGACAGCTTTGGAAAGATGAGTGACATCCTCGTCCTCTGTGACGCTGCTGTTCTGCTCACTCAAAAACACAGGCTCAGCACCGCGCG
>VYZQ01020616.1:335325-361002 GCA_013400655.1 Mystacornis crossleyi
CTAGCGTTTTACACTCTGCCTGGGAGTCTTTCTGAAGATTCTATGGTTTGGAGGTTGAATATCCTCTTATCCTTTGCAGGAATCCTTCCAAAACGTCTGAGCCTTATTAATAAGGTAGTGTGGGAAGTGTCGTATGGCAAGCGATGCATGTCATCATTTACTTAAGCACTTTTGAAGGTGAAGGATCCTGGAGCCCGAAACACTTGGCAATGATAACCACCAGGAGTCTCTCAGGAAATAGTTTGTTAATCACGGAATAGTTTGTTAATCCAAACTCAAAATGCTCTGAGGGAAAAGAAGGACAACAGTAGAACAGTTTTCTAAGTGAGAGTGTTTTTTTAGGCAGCAGAGTTCAGTGGCTCCCTATGAGAACCAAGATTTCATAAGGAGGTGCCTAGGGATGAGTACATGGAAATGTGCGTTGTTATTCCCTGATCCATGCTTATGCTTGTTTGCATCCTGCACAGAAAAAGAGCCACTACTTAACCCAGACATTGGAATTGCACCAAGAAAGGCTTTTGTGTGAGGAAAGATAATCTTCCATAATCAAAGGTGAAACAGGAAAAAGCTAAATTAAAAGGGGAAAAAAAGAGACATGTTGTTACTTTGCTGACTCCGTTTGGATTTCCAGAGCTTTCCTGCACTGGCCAATTTCTTCTGCTATTAACAGATATTTCCCATTGGTTCCAGCAGGAAGTGACAATTCTTAACGGATTTCAGCAGGAGTAATGTTAATACCTTGTGGACTATTTATGATTGCTCCAGCTCATGTATCAGACAGAAACTGTAAACAGGGATTTTCAAATAAGAAGGGATTCTGTTACAGTTTTTAGTACAAGGTAAAAACAGAACAAAGGCAGACAATGCTGTTTTGTGAAGCAAATCCCAAAATGTGTATTTCCCAGCATAAAACCTAAACACAGAGTCGCAGAGACAATAAAATGAGGATTAATCTGCATTATATATTATGCCAGTATGGATGAAGTATTTCTGTGTCCCCAGTCAGCAAAGAATCTTTGCTGTAAATGAACTCACTGCTTCCTTAAAAAAAAAATTAATTTCCTTCAAGAAATCCAGGAAGATCTTCTCAGGAAGTCTGCTAGAAAGCAGGAAACTGCATCCATTTTGTTCACATCTAAAAGAAGCACAAAGCCATTCTTCCATTACTGTTACTTCTCTTCTGAGAGGAATTTGTGTCTGAATGACTGGAATCCAACCTGTTGCAGCAGATGAAGACAACCTGGCTGGATATCCTTCCCTGAATCCAGCTGGACTTCTTTGTTGACTTGGGTTGGGATTTTTTTTTTTTTGTGTTTCTTTTTTAATACTTCCCAAGTTTGAAAAAAAAGTTTTCCTTCTTAAATTTTAGATTTATATTATCTCATTATTGGAAAAGGACAGTTTAATTGAATTTCAACCTACGTAGTACAGTATCACATCAGGAAATTTAACTGACCAACTCGTTGCAGTGGTTAGCATATTAAATATTGATTTGAGACCTAATGATGGTGCCATTAGTGACTGCAGGGGGTTTGTTTCATCTTGTACTAAACTGCATTGCATGTTGTGAGAAAATGTGGCCTTGGTCTCCTGAGTCACCTCGGAATTTCACGCTGCTTGCCAAAGGATAACAAAATCTCCTAGAACTAAGCTTTTGTATTATTATTTTCTTATTTCCTGCATTTGATGATGTCCATCAGAAGCTTTTGAGCTGCTGGGTTATTCCTCTGTTTGACTGAGGGCAGGAACCAAACCATGACATTGACTCTGCCAAAGTAACTGCCATTGCCTTCTTACACTTTTCGCATTCCTTGGAGTGTTATTCCTCTCAGCTGAGGGTAAAAGCTGCTGTTAACTCTAATTATTGTTAGATCAGTTGTATCTATTCCTGAGGCCCAAAATGACTTTTCTTTTTCTGTGTTCTGTCCCAGCTGGACAGCTGGCTGGCAACTCCTCTGTGGAGATGTACCGGCAAGTGCTCCTGTCGGGCTGCCGCTGTGTGGAGCTGGACTGCTGGAAGGGACGCACAGCGGAGGAGGAGCCGGTCATCACACATGGATTCACCATGACAACTGAGATATCCTTCAAGGTACAGCTCTGCAGCACGCTGGGGCAGCTGGTTTAGCTGGGGAGGGTTCCTTTCGTGCAAAACCATCACAGATACATCGCTGCGAAGGTGGCAGGGGCGGAAATGCGAGGGCAAAAAGATGCTGTAAGAGGAAATTACAGAGCGGCTGCAGAATCGTTGGAAGAGAAGAGTTACAGCGTTTGGACCTTGCATGGGGAGGGGTTCCTGGTGGTCATGGCAGTGTGAGGAAAAGGGATTATGTGGTGCGATAGCAGTGCCATCTGGGGACTGGGCTCCGTGCCCAGGTCCATGCTCCTGTGCACGTCCCTGCAGCAAATCTCGCAGGGAGAGAACCAGGCAAAGCCACAGCCAGGGCTGAGGGACCAGGCACAGCCACCACAACTGGTTCTGCACAGAGACCAGTGGGGCTGTGAAGGCTCTGTTGGGTTACAGCTCCATAGGACAGAGCTGGAGGCCACAGGATTTGGACAGCAATAACCAACACATCAGTTCACTCCTCCTCTCTTCTCTGCCTGGTCGCTGGGAGTGGGAGGCAAAACTGAGGCAGGAAATAGCAGCTAGGTCTCAACAATTTGCAAGCCTTTAAATTCCTGTGAGCAGAGAATATGCTGCTCACAGCCAGATGGGCGTGCTGCATCCACAGGACCCAGACACTCAGCATTGTATTTTAAAAAAATTAGTAAGAGTGTGTGCAGTGTTATCCCTGATACTTGGGATCAGAGCCGAAGCTCTGGAGGGTGAAAAGGAAAAATTAGTATCTTTGGAGACTGTGAGGGGATATTTGTGCCATTCAAACCCTGAACATGTCATCTTTATTATTGAATTTCATCTTCCATTTCCTTTTCTACAGTATAAGGTAGAGACCTTGCCCTTAGCAGTAACCTTAAATTGTTATCTTCTTGTTATTCTTAAAGATGTTTTTGATCCGAGGTGTTAGAGGAGCACAGTGGAGGAGTTTTCCTGTAGTATTAGTATGGGTAGTCAGCACAGCTTATAATGATACATCAGGAAATCATTTCTGAAGTGTGAAGAAATAATTCTTCTTCATCTGAGACACTAACTCACCATGGAAATATGTTTCTCGACTTAGCCGTGTGCAAGAATATGTGGGGAAATGTTCATTACTGACCTTGGTTATGTTGCAGGGATTACGTGTGGCATCTGTGCCAGCTACAGCTTTGAGACATTTCTCCCATATTCGAAACCTGTTGTTGGGTGGGTTTTTTTGCCTTCTAGTTCCTTTCTTTAGGGAAAAAAGCAGACAGTTCTGCCACAGACAGAACACCAAATTTCACTTGTACCAGAACACTCCTTTTTTTTTCCAGTTTGCTTTCTCTAATTCTTCCCTGATTGAGTTAATCACAGAAACACGTAAAACTACCTTCTTGCACATTTGTTATTAACTTTCCAGTTATGTTTATGTGAAGCCAATTACGTTTATAGGCGTGGGGTTTGATTGCTGGAAGTCCTTTAATTAAGGAAGATGGCTCTCAACTGCTTTGGTCATGAGCAGGAATTTAAAACAAAGTTAATCTGATTTTTAAAAGGATCATTAGCAGGAACGAGGATTATCCCTGCATATTTAGATGTTCAACCCTTGGCACTGTGCTGGCAGAAGAGATATTGGAAGGTATTTTAAACCTACTCAGGAGTATTTCATCGGTCATTTCAGGGCAGGCATTTTTTAATCCACACAGAAAAATGTGGAAAACATCTCGACTGTCGATTTCTTTTCAACGCTCAGTGTGCTGCTTGGCTGGGGAGGAGCGAAATGGCAGTAAAATAATGTGTCAGGAGTGTGAGAATCAGTTCATGCTTGAATGCTGCATCATTTATCGGCTCACACTTCTGCCGTGACCACGGCACGAGGATTCTGCTCGGTCTGCCGGCTTTCACAGCCTCAGACAGACTTCCTGAAGTGCAGAGGCAGCAGCACCGTACACTCCCCATCCTTCTGTTCCTGGGGTTTTTGCTTCTTTGGTTTCCCCCTTGCTTCATGACTCAGGAATCCGTCAGGTTTTTCTCAGCTGTGGATTGTGAGCTGCTGCCAGGGTGGGATCCTATAGGGAGCAGCCGTATATGTCATGCCATAACCAGGAATCTTGGTGTGTGTAACCATATTTACACCTCGGAGACCTGCTTCAGGTGAGTCGTTCTGCAGTTCCGTTCAAAGTATGGAACCTGCCAGCTTGTTTCTCTCTCACCATGGAGCGTTTGCCTTCACTGAGCCAGTGTCTGAGCTTTTCATCCTCAGATCTCATCAGTGCCATCCTCATTCCACTCTTCCAGGTTGTTTTCCCCACTCATGCAGGATTCCATCCCCTTTTGCAGTCAGGAAAGCAGTTGAAAATAAATGTGCCAGAAGAATCTACCAGAGGCTCAGCTTTTGTTTTAGGAAGTGGATTTCTTACTGGTACACTTCTTAGTTGAGCCTCTAAAAGTATAGAAAAGGAGCAAGAGGAATCCCCAGAGAAAGCTTGTTTAAAATAAATACATCTTTTAGGTTTTAGTCATCCTTATGATTTGGCATGACAGAAACTTACAGGTTCTTAGAAACTCCAGAGTTTGCCTGCAACGCGTGTGAAAAGTTTTGTATGTTCTTTTGGAAGAAAGATTTGTTCCAAGAGGGAAACATTTCCGAGTTTGTAACAATGAGTGCATTTATTGTACATCCCACTAAAATCATCGTTATCAAATGCCTTTTCTACTGGATTTAGGGTCTCCATTTTCCATAGAGCTGAAAGGACACTTTATGGAAGTTTCCTTTTCTGAGTCCTCTGATAATTACCACAGAACCAGCTGTTTTAATTGTGTAAAGATTTCTTTTTTTCCTTTCTTTTGCCTTAAAGGGATTTCTGTCATCAAAAAAAAAAAAAAAGAGGGAACCAAAATGTGAGTCAGAGTAACTAAGGATTTTATGGATTCGTGCTTGTGCTGCTGATATTTGGAATATCTGCCTTTGTCAGAGCATGTTTATTATTGCACATGAAAGCCATAGCTGCAGGCATGGAACAACTCCACACAAAAACCAAGCTTTACATTTAAGCTATTGATTTTTGGCAGACATAAGTAATTTCTTGAGAAATGTGGTGCTTGAGACTCATCCGCTGTTTTGGAGATTTGATTATAGTTCAGGTTGAAAAATTTGGTTGTGGCAAGAGCACATCCAGAGCTTCCTGGGATGTTTAGGAAGGAAGGTCTGATCTCAGGGAATTATTTCAGAGCTCGTTGGGTCTTTTCTGTCTTCAAAGACTAAAACTCTGCTTCTTTAGAGAGGTAGATTTGTAACTGTGTTTATTTTGATTCTTCAGGAAGTAATAGAAGCTATTGCTGAATGTGCATTTAAGACATCGCCCTTTCCCATCCTCCTTTCCTTTGAAAATCATGTGGATTCGTAAGTAATTACCACATTTTCTTGTCTGATGTTTCATTTTTGAAAAGGTCTAGGCATGGAATTGTGTGTGCACTTGTGACACGAACAACAGCTCTTATCCAAAAATGAACTTGTATCAGCCTAAGCAACCGAGATGATCAAGATGAATTGGGCCCTTTCTTAAAAACCTTCCTGAATCAGAACCTTTTGTATGAGAGAGGAAGTTTGATTGTGAGAGGTTTGATTGTGTAACTTTTCGGTCGCAGCGTGTCCTGCTGGAATGTAGCAATACTCCAGAGAAAGTATTTCACCTGCTTGTGACCCTATTCTGTGCTATAAACACATTCAGAATTTGGTCTGTGTCTCGTGTTAGAAGCAGAGGCCAGAGTCATGGGTACTTCTAGGGTTGCAAAATAGGTGGTGAGGATGGCCAGGAACTGCTCATTTCTGCCAAAAATATAACAGTTTGCTTAAGTTTATTTAATTTTCTTTTTTTTTTACTTACAAGAAAAGGACAATTTTTAATGTAAGAAAAGGAAAAAAAAATGAGAACACTTCTAGCTTTGTCTCAGTGATCTATTTAATTATTATAGTTCTGATTTTTTTTTTTTTCCATGAACTTTGGTTTTGAATGCAAAGACCACATGGTTCAAAGTGGAGTGACACTGACACATAACATGTGCCTTAACTTGAATTGCCTTTTCCCCTCTGTGTTTTTTTTTTGCTGTGAAAACATTTCCAACACTTCTGGGGGCAGTTTGGACTTAGAAACTCATTTTTGGGTTTTGTTTTTGTTGGGGGTTTTTTTCAGTGTAAATTAAAAATATTCTTGGGGGCAGCTATGAATGTCTTAATACAAATCAGAAAAGATGTTGGCACTTTTGTGTCTGAAAGAGGAAAAGGGTGAGGGCTAACTGCTTTTCCATTGTTTTAGGAAGAACATTCTCGTCATAAGGGAAGGAACTGGTAGAAGAAGCTATGTAAGAATGTTTTTAAACAACAGATGTGGCAATACTGATTGAATTTGTGTAGGTAGAAAAATTTAACATCTGAGCACTGAGCTCCACTACCTGTAAACCTCAGAGTATAAATTACCTTTTGTGGGCAAATATGTGTTTGCTCTGCACACATTCCGAGGCCACATGGTTATGATTCAAACAGCTACCTCTTAAATCCTGCTTAGTTATTCCTGTCTTCCTCTGAAAGACCACACAGATGCTGTGTTTAATTTCCTTCTCTAATGGCCCCCTCACTCATTTATTTTTGGTGTGTGTTGTGTCTCTTTGGACTTGCACTCACCCATTCCTGTAGGTTTGAGTTCACAGTGCTTTCAAATGCAACCTCTGGCCTTTAGGAAAGATGTCAACCTTCATTTTTGAGTATCTTATATTTTGTACTCGTTCTTCTGGGTTTATTATAATATACATTCACTGTGTTACTATAAGGCAGAGAAAAAAACATGAGAGAAATTATTTCAACCACAAGGGTTACATTTTTCTTCCTTTAAAGTCATTAAGACTTAAATATTCAACTGTTCTAGGGTGATCTGTTCTATTTTAGGAAGGTAAAGAAGTATAAAGATTTATGAAATAAACTTCTGTCAGATGTAAGTTATATACAAAAGTGGCTTTAAAATTATAAGATGAAACATTGTCAGAATTAAAGACTGTGTGACACTGCAGGAATGTGGCAGAAAGGGAGCAGAGTTCCTGCTGCGTTACTCTCTTATTTACAGTTTGCCCCACAGAAGGCATTGGACCTTTCTCTCCAGAAACCTCCAGCCATGGAATAAGGAATTAACTTTATGTGTGTTTGCTGATATCCTTTTCCATACACTGCTAAGACACAGGTTTTTAGTAAAGCAAGTTTGCAAAACCACTACCAAATGTCTTCTCTTTCTGAGGCTTTCCTGCTAGTGATTATTTTCTGCTGAAGTAAATGATCAGATTTAATGTGTTTTCTGATTTTGCTTTGGCTGAAAATAATTTCTAGTTATTTTACCAACTGCTACAATTATCCCTTCATTCCCTCACTGGTTGCTGGAGAAATCTGCAATTAGTCATGCCACTCGCAGAAAACTTCACCTAATTTCATGGAATGCTCCTTTTGTCTTTTCATTTACTTGGAATGTTGTTTTTCTCCCAGATCTTAAAGCTGGGCTTTGCCCTGAATGTTAAGAAGAAGTGCTGGTGTTTTTGTAGAGTTGCTGTTAAACAAATCCCTTTTCATCAGTTCTTACTTCTAGAGGACCAAATATTTTTTCTGATTTTCAAGTTGCAAGAGTGGTTTGTGAAATTCTGGTCCCCTAGAAATTTTGGTGTTGGCTTAAACAAAAATATGGTTTTAGCCTGTCTTCTGTATCCATGGCTTTTAAACAGACTGTGGTTATCAGAGTAACTGATAAATAAGCTTCACATCACCACCATAGATATGACAGTGTTAATCACCACTGGACTTAAAATGCAATTTTTCTTCCTTCTGGTTTATGTTCATGAGAATGTTTTTGACACTTTTGTCCACCTAGGGGAAAAACCACTTATTAGCACATTGTGTAAATCATCTCATTTGCTTTCCTTTGATGTGTTTCCTAGAAGGGCTCCTCTCCAATATCTTTACAGCACATGAAGGATTTTTATTTTCTTTACTATAACTCCACTATTAATGTATTCTTTCTTGCCTCTTTATATGCAATAAAAACTTCAGAAAAAGAGGCAGGCGTGTAACTTTCAGACGACATAAAATATTACGCGTGCCATCATTTATAGTGAAGTCAAAACGTGCACACTGAAAAAAAGGCCACTAAAAAAAGCTGTGGTTCTGTGAAAAAAACAGAGAAGCGGCCTGAAAATGTTGAAAAGACCTCAAGAAGACCTTGACGTTTGAAATGGGGCTTGCAAGACGATAAGCAATCTGCAAATCTGAAAGCAGACACTCTATAATTAGAAATGCACTGATGACATAGCAAAAAGGTTAAGTGATCCTTGAGCAGTATCCATATAAGATTGCTTCCAAGATTAAATTTAATTACAGTTATTCGTACTGCTGGTTTCTGGCTGGAATTGTTGCTTCAAATATTAACAGGATTTTTATCACTTTTTCATCCCACACTTTAAATTATTTTAGACTCTTCTGGGAAGCAACCGTGCCTTTGTCTTATGCAGAGGAAGTATCTCTGCAGAAGTGATAAAAATGTAATGTTGGGAGCAGTAGTTGTGCCAAAGAGCCTCTGTGGTTGACCTTCATAATAGGCACGATACAAACACAGTAAAACAAAGTGCAAGCAATACAATGATGGTAATGAAAACATTTCTTAATCTTCTTTGTATTTCCGTATCTCCAGGTATCATGTTCCCCCTTTATCTCCCCTTGCCCTTGCACATTTTGGGGGCATTTATAATCAGTCTGTGTGCTACCTGTCCATGTCTGCACAGTGAAAATCATAAAGCAGATAAAGTCAGCTCATTTCAAACAATCAATTTTCACTACAATGCATGAATGCTGAGAAAATTTCCAGTAACAGGAGATGTGGACCAAGAAATAGCTGGGGTTTGATTTGATAACACAGCTGGGGGAATGTACTGATTTAGAAAATTTGCTGTTTCATCTGTTGCTCTGGTTCATAATTTTCAAAGAAAGGAAAAGAAAAAGAAACTGGTATTCCAACTTTTAAAAATACTTCAATAGGGATATGTAATCTGCTGTTCCTAATGATCTCTCCCTTGCAACAATACATGCATAGATATGTGTATTAGGGAGAGGGAGAACACAGACATCTACCACACAGTTAAATGCTAGTAATCCTACATATTTTTTTAATTCCTTCTTAGGAGCTTTTAAAAGTATCTGTACACATAGTCCAGTTCAGAAATTCAAGTAATTTTGTAATGTCAAGATTTTCCTCCTTTGGCCTTGTTTACTACCTCAAGGGTTTTTTATGGTAT
This sequence comes from Mystacornis crossleyi, assembly GCA_013400655.1. Lineage (NCBI taxonomy): Eukaryota > Metazoa > Chordata > Aves > Passeriformes > Timaliidae > Mystacornis > Mystacornis crossleyi. Next base: position 344,729 of record VYZQ01020616.1, read on the forward strand.
TAAAACCCATTAGTTTTTCACGTAATTTTCCTACTTTCTGCCTCTGGGATGCAGTGACATTGGAATTTATACTGAACCAACATAATGTTGCATTACATTTTTCTCGTTCAGAAAAATGGAAGTTCTCACTGTGCTCTCTTTAAGGTAGACATGTAATTAAACACAGAAGATCAGAAGAATTTGTTCTAGCTGCGATGGTGGCTGGAAATTTATTACATTTAACTCTTGCTTTTTACTTTTTTGAATTCCTATTGAGAGTTCTTTTTTGGGGTTGTGCCCATTTAAGGATGATGATGTCACATCTAATGACTACACTTTCAGTAAACGTGCTCTTTTGATTCAAGGAGGTGTCCTTCGAGCTTTCTGGGGTCTGAGAGCATGGATCTGTTCAACACATATGCAGGTGGAGAAGACTGAAATAAAACTCACTCTAATGACCCCTGGATTTATGGCACATGCACACTCTGCTGGCTGGAGTGGTGCCTTTATTTCCCTTGGTAGCTGAGAGCTGGAAATATCCAACACAAGTCCCAGCCTGATCTGTTCTTCCATCACCTTCTCCCGTGTGGGTTCTTCGTTCTGCTGCCTCTTCGTCTTNTGCTCATCTTCGTCTTTATTTTCCATCCTCAGCTAAAAGTGCCTTTTAGCTCTTGTGCAGAATTGGCTGCATGCAAAAGACAGCATTAATGAAATGCTGTCGGGATTTAAACTGCTGCAAGCAGCTCTTGCTTCGGGGAATAATTTAAAGCCTCCTCGCAGTATTTTTTGTCAGTGACTGAGCTAATGACTGCTTACCCCTTGTCTGCTTCCAGGGGCAGCCAGGATGCTTATCCCAGGGAAATGACATTTTCTGATTGAAATGTCATTTGGCCACCCAACCTTTATCTCAGCTCTGGTTTGGCCACGCTGACCCTGGGAGTTGGTAACCACTGACCAGCCTNGTAATATTTCTGAGCCATATAACCTATCTTCAGTCCTAAAGTGATACGTGTTGTTGCTTATCACCGATTCCCGGAGCTGAGCGGAGAGAGAGAGAGATGAAGCAGGCAGGAATTACGCAGAGAGATTGATTTATTTAATTAATTAACAGCTGTTTTATAGGATAATTTTCTCATAGTTTAATTGGTCAGCTTCCTAACCACCCCTCTGGGGGGATTGGTCAAACTATATTGAAAATATTTTTCTCTACTTGCGCTATAAACAATTCGCAGGTGCCCATAGTTTACAAACTCTACTGATAGCTTNACTGACCAGCCGGGCACAGCCAGGGTTGAACTTCTACTTTGCAAGAGAAGAATGAGCATTTTTTTCCTTTTTTTTCTCTATACCCAGCTCTATTTTGTCAGGAAAAGTAGCTCCATGGTAACATAACGGCTTATAGCATCCCTGTCTCTTCCATGATATGCAGATCCTAATTAACCGGAGCTGAGGAAGTTATATTAAGCCATATAAACCTGTCCTTTAATCGAGACTTCCCAACAGAGTGTCAAAAAAGGAAACTTTGAACGATGCCTCAGCTCAGATGCTACGCATTTTAAACAGGCACATATAACAAAAATACTCAGTTTTCTAAAATTAGAGAGTGACTGTGGTACCNGATATGCAGGAATTATTTCATCTTTTGGTTGCACTTTGGGAAAATTGGTTACGAGCAGAGTTTGCTGAGGTTCAGTTTACTTAGAGAGGATGTTGTGAAAACTGCTGTAGTGCAAGCAAAATTCCAGGCATGTGTATGCAGTAACATGAGGGGGAAAGTATTTAAATTTTGAATAAAAGTATTGCCTGAAAGAGGCAAATTCATGTTAATGGTTGTTTCACTGTTATTCAATTGACTTGTGCCTGTACTTCGTGTCTGTTCCTTTTGATAAACACCGTCAGAGGAATTGAAATAATTGCATGATATATGTAGGTCTCGCTGAAAAATTCACAGCAAGTGGATCAGGAAGTTATATCTAGTTCAGGGTTATTAGATACTCCATTACTGCTGCTTTCACTGTGGAGCATTAGTAGGACTCACTTCTTTCTTTCTTTTCTTCCCTTTAGCCCTAAACAACAGGCAAAAATGGCAGAGTACTGCAGATTGATATTTGGAGACGCACTGCTTATGGATCCATTGGAAAAATACCCGGTAATGTGGCTTGGTGTTCATCACGTCACAAATGTCTGTGTGAATTTTTGTTTAAGTGTTTCAGTCCTGCCTCATTCTTCATACAAAGCCTTTCCATCTAAAGGAGGGAGTTAAGCAACGTGAGCTGTTGGTGACTTAAACAGCATTTCTGATGTAGAGATTGCCCTGATACAGTGAATTGTGATCTTCTAAATGCAATCGATCCTCATAGCTGCCATTTTATAACGTAGACTCTCATATCTGAGCTAATACTTATTTTGGTTATTACTGCAGACATTTCATAAAGCATTTTTCTTCTTAAGTGCCCTCAGTAGCCCTGTTTCATTTAATGTTGACATTGCCTCCCGTGCAAAATCCATTTCATTTTAACAGGGCTTACAGAGGTTACAGAACTGTCTTGTACCATGTGGTCCCTAAGAAACTGCCATAAGCTTGTTTCTTCTGTTGTTCTAACAAATGTCTCCTCTTTCTTCCTGTAAGCTGGAAGCTGGGGTTCCTCTCCCAAGCCCTATGGATTTAATGTACAAAATCCTGGTGAAGAATAAGAAGAAATCTCACAAGTCAGCAGATGGGAGTGCAAAGAAGAAGCTCTCGGAGCAAGCTTCCAACACTTGCAGTGATACATCCAGTATGTTTGAGCCTTCCTCCCCCGGAGCAGGTAGGACTTGGGTATACTGATATTCTTCTCCCTCAAGCACAAATGCCTAATTACAGTTCCAATCCCATCCATTGCAGTGCTCCTGCAAGGTAAAGGTGCACCAGTGGGGGTTGCTTAGCAGGAAACAGCACGAAGTGTCATTGACCCTGGAGTCTGTTCTGTGAGGGCTCGCGGCCGAGGAATCCTCCTGGAGCGACCCAGGGCTCACTGATGTGTGCTAACATTTGTCTGCACTGCTTATTAAGGAGAGGGAGCTGCCAACTCCTCCACCCTTGGCTGCCTTTCCTGTGTGCCCAAGCCCAGGATCAAATATCAATGTTTTCTTTTTCCTGTTGCCTCTGGGCTGTGCCTGCCCTTTCAGACAGAACCCATCGCTCAGGAGAGCTGCCGAGGGTCTGCAGTGCCTCAAGGTTTAAGATGAAGGGATGAGATGCCTGTTCCTCAAGCAGGGAAGGCTCAACCCTCTGTTGTCCTGCATTAGTTAGGAATACGTCATGGACCTCTGTTTAAAGTGCTGTAAGATGTTCTTCTGTTCCAGAGATGGAAACCGACAAAACCGACAAAATCTGTATATCCTGATTCCCAGCCCAGTGTCTGTTTCCTGCACTGGAATTTCTTCTCCTATCGAGACTGAAATTTTGTGTTCTTATAAGCACAGACGTTTATGCCCCAGCAGTAGAATACTTACAGATAAATTGAAAGCTCTGCTGGAATATGAGTTCATTGCCATTTGCCATTAAAAAGTTTTCCCCATTGTTTGTAGTTTTTTCTAAACTCCGATTAACTGAGCTGAAAATTTGCATGCTGGCAGTTTGCCCCAAGCTGAATTAACAAGAAAGAAATCCTGCTTCATTTGTGGATAACATTGTTTATCCTATTAGCAGCAAAGAAAAAGTTTTCAACTGTTGTTTTTAAGAAACTATGAAAAGGCCATGCTTTGTAGTAGGCTTTGGATTTCAAGGGAAGATTCATTCCGGTGTCAGGGATGACTTAATACTATTTTCTTGATTTGCTTTAGACAAATCCCAAGCAGGAATAAAATAAGTGTGTGTTCCAGCTGCCTCCTTTCCAGCATTTGAAATCAGCCCTGAGTTCCTAACTCTCTATTTTTGTTATCAGCACACGGTGAGGACAGTGGCAGAGAACACGTGCTGGGCTCTCTGAGGGCCTGGGCTGCATAGAGGGCAACAGCTTTGTCTTTCAGGAGCCTCTCTAGGAGCTTTTCTAGGAAAAGACCCAGGCTATGAATAAAGATGAGGATGATGATGCAAGGCAGAAGGATCAGTCCCATAATGGGTGTGTAATTTTACAAACTAACTGTGACTATTATGCCTGTATTACCTCTGTAACAGCCTCTGATTATGAAGATGAGCACTTACAAATTAGAAAATGCTGGAAGTGAGGTTGCAAAATTGCTGTGGTCACTTGGTCCATCCATGACTGCCAAAACACATTGCTTGTAACCTCGTGGCAGCCTCTTTCTCATTTAGCACTTGTGCCTCTTTCTGAGAATGCAATTAGTCAATATTTTTCCTCTCTCTGTCATTCCCTACTCGATCCTAGATAGAGCATCCTCAGTGAGTTTCTGTGGGGGTATCCAGGCTGCCTGGGAGCTCCTGACAAACAGCAGTGAATTTATCTGAACAATACCTGTGGGAACTGCAATAATATTAAACCAGTTTTATCTAAGGACAGACAAATCTGACAGAACTTAAGAATACTTTAGGGATGACTGACGAGGAACACCCAGGATGTCATTTTTCTAGAGTACTTTGAATTTTTAAGTATGCAGAGCACAGCTCCAGAGATTACAGCTATGAGAAAAGCAACATTTCTGTAAATGAGGTCCCAGTTTTCTGTCTGTGAACAGTTAAAAAAAAAATCATTCACCATATTATAAGAATATTGTGGTAGTGAAGAGTTTCCCCATGGCAGAGCTCAAGAGTCACCATGACACCCCTCTTCTCACATCTCCACATTGGCAATGTGTGATGCTGGAGCTCTGCAAGCCTTGTGATCCTCTGCACCCAGTATCAACTTCTTTCTGGAGGACTGCAATTAATCAGAAGCCTGATTCTTAACATTTCTCAACATGAAGGGTTTCAGTACTCCAACCTTAATGTAATCTTTACATTTAGCAACTTGGCCATATTATTCAAACTACTCTGTTGAGTTGTATAGCTCCTGTCAGAATTGCTGCTGGTCTCGAGGAGAAAGTTGTGCTGATTTAGCCTTCTGGAGATTGTAAATGAGTTTTTCACAGCAGTGCAAAAAAGAAAGTGGGGATTCATACTGGAGTTCATATCAAGCTTTGCTGTGTCTTACAGTGCTTGAGGTCAGATTTAAACCCAAATAAACCCACGGTTTTGATGTGTTTATAAGACCATATAAAAGTGTGGTGCTGGTGAAATAGCAGCAATAATTAAAGAAAGAATTTTGAGCTTTGTGGGATGCCTTGCAGGATGCCCATGAAACTGATGTAGGAAGTAACTTCCATGCATGTCAGTGGAAAAAAACTTTTTCTAAAAGTAGAGCAAAGCTGACAAAGCAGAAGAAGAATTTCTGAGATAACACCTGTGGGATAGACTATAATTTTGGTAAACAAACATCTTAGACCTGGCTGGTTTTGCACAATGAACAGAAGTAAACAAGCAAGATTTCCAAAGAACTTCCATCGCAGTGCAGAAGGAGCAGTGGCAGTTCTGCTGGGGTGTGCATTTCACCAAAAGTAGGCCCATACTGAAAAAAGCTGAAACTGGCTGATGGCGCAGTATTTAAATCTTGTTAAATAAGCAAATTGTTAGTTTCTCGCTGATAGGATGATGTTTTTGTCAGAGCAGTGAGTGATGCAAGGAAAGAGTCAGGGGAAGACGGAGAGAGAGGGCAGAATTGGCTGCATGATTTCGTGATGCCTAAAAAGAAAACTGGATAAAAGGTTTTAGGCTCAGTGTATGTAACTGCATTAGTACATTGCTGCTGATGCCAGCTGAGACCATGGCCCATTGTCACAAAACAAAATGGTTTATCAAGCTGAATAAAGTTTATTTTTCCCTTTTTAATAATCAGCAAGTGCTGATGTACAGTGAAAAAAACCCAAAAGGTGATTCCTCCCGGGATGCTGGTGGCTGCCTAAGTGTTGCAGAGTTAACAAGCTGCACCAGCAAGTACCACATTCATAATCCATCCTGGCCATTGTTTTGAAAAGGTCTGAGAAAGCAGATTACCAGATTCCTTTGAATTTCAAGCACTGTCTAACCTTTGGTTTTATTAGGCTCTCAGTATCTGTCAGGATGATGAGAATGGATAATGTTTAGCACACTGCTTCCTCGACCCAGGGATCTGGCTTGTCATTCCTAGCTCTCCTGATCATCCTCTATTCAGTATTACTGTATTGAACCCCTCTATCCATCAGCTGGGATTCAGCCTCCTTTGTCCACTCGTTATTTTTCCCAAGGAGCACTTTCAGTTTTCCCCCACTCTGCCCCGCTCACCAGGGACAGCTCCTTGAAAACATCCTTAAAACTGCCCTGTTGTTCCACTGGAGTTTCCTGTGCCCTTCTGCCTGGGAGTGGTTGGCAGTATCTGTTTTAACTTGGGGTAGGGAGCAACATCCTCTAATTTCTTGATATTCTTCTGTCTGCGTCTGTCCATGGGCAGGCTTTTGTTTGGCTTCCTTGGAGAATGACTCTATTTTCACTGTATTTGTGTGCCACGTAGCATTGCAGAGGTCCTGTGCTGACCTGGGCTTGTAGTCCCATCTAAATGCAGCTAGTACTGATGGCATTACAGCTAAGTGTCCCTTAGACACCCTCAGGGTGGCTTTGTGTCCCTGCCATGAGTCGGAGAGAGAGGGCTGGGTATGAGCACAGGCTGTGCTGCTGGGGGAAAGGCGGTGCGGATGTACCACACCTCCTGAAACACTTAATAATTCCATGCTGGCAGTCCTGTGTGTTGCTTGTCCTGGTTTTGCTGTCTGATGCAGAACTGGAAAATGAGATTTGATCTCCTTGGGAGTATTTGTGTTAAGTGTTTTTAAATAAACGAACCGTGCGTTGTGTACTCTCCTCTCTGGACACTTCCGGCAAGAACAGGCTATCGTGTACCTCTTATCTCAGAAGTGCAAGCTGGCCAAAATCTGGCCACCTCCCCCTTCTTGTGGACTGTGCAAAGTATTATTTTGCTAGTCTTGTTAAATCAGCTGAGAGCTTCCCATCCAAAGAGTGTCAGTGCAAATCCTGTGAGAGCTTGGCTGGCTCTCTGCATTGTGCTGAGGCTCCCTGAGCCATCCCTTGAGCCTGTTGAGCAATCATGTTATTTTCTTCAATGAAATGTTCAGGAAGAAATGTGTTGATGAATAAAAGCCTGACATTTCAACATCTGCATCTGGAAGGAAATGCAGGCTGGGTAGTCATCGTTTGGTTATGAAAGGCACACTCGTGTGTGCTCTCCGTGCTCTGAAGGGGCCCACTGGGCCAGATTCGAGGCCTGCTGGAACGAGGAGGAGTTTCTTTATTGACTCAGTGGGCTTGGGATTAGGCCCTAAATTAACAGGAGGAACTGAGTCTGAATTACCATTCTCTGGAGAGTTTGGGAATGCTGCACAGTAGTTAGATTTTTGTGCTGCCACTGCTGAAGAAAGCTGGAAGGTTGGTGGAATAATATCTTCAGGGAGAGCTGTCACTCTTACAGGTGTGGATAGGTGACCTCAGTTTAAGTAAATCTTCCTTTCCAGAGTCTTAAGATGCAGAGGGTACACTTTATGACACCCAGGCCCCCAGGAGGAGTTTCTAAAGGCAAAGATAAACTTGATATTCCTTAATTGTTTAATTTCTGATGGAACCAAATCAAAACATTTTGGAGGCGAGGGGAGGCCTTCATTAATTAACATTAAAAAATTTATGTCTTGCCCGTCGAAATTTGATGAGCACACTGCAGTTGGGAGTGAGGCAATAGATGTGTTTTATTTGGTCCCATTTACTCCGAGTACGTTTGCAGGGAAAGGATGAGCCTGAGGCATCTCCTCCCATTGTTTGGTTCGCACTGCCCTCAGCTGGCGCGGCTCAGCTCTGCTCCAGAGCCCTGACCGAGGCACCCCAAAGTTTCCTGCCAAGGGAATTGGTGTGGAGCTCCTGCAGTTTGGCTCCTGTGCCAGACCCTCCCAGCTGTGCTGCCTCAGGGCAGGGACTGTGACACATCCACAACAGAGGAGTTCTGCTGAGCAGCCCTCGGTAGCGCAGCACAGGAGAAACTCACCGGTTTTCATCGAGGTGTCTTCACCCTGTGCATGCTGTTGCTTCCCAGAGTGAGTGAGGCATTCCCTGGAGGTCCTGCTTGGATCCTGCAAGAGCAGGAGTTTGACCTCACATCTCCAAACCCTGGGGCTGTGTCCCAAATTCAGGACTATCTCTCAGAGCAGTCTATGATACTCTACCCACACGCTGAGCACACTGCACTCTTCTCTCAGTGCTGATTGCCAAAGAATAAGCATCAAGCAGCTGCAAAGGAAGAGTTCTTGTTTGGCTGGGCAATAAGAACTTAAATCAATGGCAAAAACGGATGAGTCCCTCGAGAGCAGTGAGTTTGATTGGTGCTGTGACAAAAAGCACATGTACAGTGCAGGCTGCTCCGAGCAGTGCTACTTGAACATCTTTCTTGAATTTGTCGCTGGTAATTGCGACTGTTGCCTCAGCCAGTAATTATCTTCTGCTTGGAACTTCTCAGGAGAAGCTGAGATGGAGAGCGACGATGATGATGACTACGATGATGACTGTAAGAAGTCTTCGATGGATGAAGTAAGGGCGGAGATGTGTTTTTGGGGATTGGGTCGGCTCCAGCAGCTGCGGGTTCGTGCGTGTTAACAGGAGTGGGGCTGCCATCCAGTGGAGAAAGGGAGGCAGAGCGCCGAGAAGCACAGCACCAGCTTTTCCAAGTTGGTTGTTGGTCGGTTTGGAAGCACGTCTTTGCTTTGTTTATTTATACTTCCATTTTCTGACGGTTAAGAACAAATAGCACCACAGCAAATCTGTTTTAGGCAGCTGCCTGTGGTGTGTTTAGCAGTGTTGGAAGAAAAACTTGACATCAAAAACTTAGAGCTGTACTTATTATTTGTCCAACAGTACTGATCAATGTGCTCAGCACTGTGCATGGGTAGAGCTAATGCAGTCCCTTCCCTGGGAGCCACATGAAAAGAATGAGTAGGGCATCAGTTTAATGTAAACATTTGCATCTTACAGCCCGTTTTGTTCTTTCCTATGTGACATTCCCTATATGAAGCATTGCCTTTGCTAGCCAGGGTCAGTGAAAGACACCACAACTGATGGAAAACTGAGCTTTGGCATTTGTGGCCTCTGATGGACAGACCCAAACTGCAGCGTTGTCCCTTCTCTTCCCTAGGGTACTGCTGGAAGTGAGGCTATGGCCACGGAAGAGATGTCTAACCTGGTTAACTACATTCAGCCTGTGAAGTTCGAGTCATTTGAAGTATCAAAAAGTAAGTAAGAAACATCTTATACTTAAAATTACCTGGCAAGGTTTTGGCAGAGTTCTGTAGAAATGCTGCTTGGCTTCCTCTCAGTTAGATACAGGCACACAGACAGAAAACGTTCCTTTGGTATCCGGCCAAATAAATCCATTTGTGTTTTGAAACCTCTTTTAGTCTAAATATCCAACTTCATCAACAGTAAACATGCTGACATTTCAAAAACAGTTTTGAAAATTATGTGCTTACATTGTCTTTGTCGTCCATGACTGAAGAGTAACTTAAACAGTTTGAAAAGGTGGTCATAAATACTCCTGCTTTTATTTTGCCTTTGGTGCTTCTATAGAAGGTTCATGGCAAGCAGAGTCTGCCCTTCCCCAGATGCAAATTCACTTTCCTGCCTCTCTGTGTTGTAAAGAAAGGGCCATAATTTCACCCCCTGCTGACTGTTACAGAAGATGCCTTGCTAGGAATGCACTTGGTGGCATCCTCAGTAAACACTGCAGCATCTCTGCCTTCCTTGATGCACACCCCCCCCCCCACTGTTTGCCTGCCCTTTTTCACTTTGTTTTGACAGGTTTTAATGTGCTTTTGGAGCTTTTTAGTTAAAAGAAGTGTACGCCATTCTAATTTATTCTGGATTTGTGGTGTCCTTGGCAGAGGACAGGTAATTGCTGCCTAAGTCCATGTCTCTATACAAGGTTTGGCATTTACTTGTGATGAATAATAAACATGTAAGAAGTTCCCAACTGTTCATTTGTATGTGGGTATTTATACAGATACCACACATGAGCAGTCACAGAATCATGCAGGGAGCTGTGATTGTTCCCTGCAGTAGTGTCCCTTTGGGTGTTTATAATCTCCTCCAGCTCTAATGAGAGTTACAAGAACACAGTGGGAAGGAGATGTGCCTTCTGGAAAGGAAGCCATCTGAATCCTAGCACTACAAGTTGATGCAGCTGTTAATAAAATTGTCTCATGTAGGGTTTTTTTTTTCTCTTCACATTCCTTTGCCTTTCTGAGTTTTTGTTTTTTGTAAAGATCTGCTGCTGTCCAGATTTTTCTCCTAAGTCTTGATGTGACCTTTGATCAGTAATACTGTTTCAGTGAACTCATATTGTTAAGGAATTCCATTTTTGGTGTTTGTGTCAAAAAAATCATTACATGAAAAATTTGGCCGTAGGTGGTAACTGTTGCTGGCTGGCTAAAGCACGACTTGGGTGTTCTGGTCTTAGTCTTGGCCTGGACTCACTCCTGGATCTTCATTAAACGAGCTGAATAAAGAAGGGATTAGATGAGGATGGGTTTTCAGTTTGTGGTCTATCCAGCTGTTTCCCAAAAATTTTACTTTTGTTCACTTCACTTGCCTAAGTATAGAGATCCATACTTGTATTTTATAGTTTTATTGTTTCAGTGTTACAGCACTTCTCTCATTTTTTTTTTTTCAGAATTTGTTTGGATTTGTGATCCAGACCTGGTGATAACAGTACTTCACTGTTTCTGTCATTCAAATGTTTTAAAAGTGCATTTCCTGGTCTTGCATCCAAGTTGTTAACAGAAATATTGAATAGCAGTGGATCTGTACCAGTCCCCTGATTGCCCTCACTAGAAACGTTCCCTCTCTCTGGCAGCAAGTAGCTGTAACTGTATTTTTCCACGTTTTTCAGACAGTTTTTCAATGAGTTATTTGTTCACTCTGCAGTAATTTCCTCCTGATAAGATAGCTCATGTAATGTATCGCGAGAGAGAAATGTCTCTCCTGCACAGTCTTTTCTTCTAAAGGCAGGTCTCTTAATCCTCTCCAGATACTACAAGGAAATAATTGTTCCTATTTTAATTACGAGTCTGATTAACCAAATCCTTTAACAGCTACCAGCTCTGGTTTCCTACAAATGCTCTACTTTAAGACAAGGCAGAGAGATAAGAGTTTATTACTACAAGAAATTCCAGCCCTTACGTTCTAAATAGGATAAAACCAATGTACATATGTGTCGCTTGTGCTGTGCCATCAGTAGGGGGGTAGCTGGAATAAGAATAATCTCAGTGTCTTCCTGAGAAGCTGAGATGGAGGTGAGCCAGCTGGAGAAAGAAGGGATATTGTGTGTTAGAAAGGAAGAGGGAGTGGTAGGAAAGCAGCCTCTGGGGAGTAACAGGAATCTTTCACCCTTAGGAGATAACAGCTGTGAATAATAGCAGTAGCATGATGGTTGCTAATTAGAAATAGGGACCACCATAAAGGGTGCTCTCCTAGAGTCCCAGCTCTCCTAGAGGCAGAGAATTACCTTTGGAACCCCATGTTCATCCTCTGACTCATTAGCATAGACTGAAAATGGTTTGTAGCTCCCAGGCTGGCAGCACATTTTCCTCTCACATTGCCCCAAACAATCTAGTTCATTTCTTTGGATCCACTGCTTCCTTTTTGGCTCCCTGTGAGGACAGTGCCCACCTGTTTCTGTCCTGCTCCTCTCTGCTTTTGTTCAGTTTTATCCCTCTCCAGCAGCTTCACAGTTGGACTTCGGGGAGCTGGCCAGCCCTGCCTCCTGGCCATCTCTGGATGGCTGCAGCACAATTACAATCATTTCTAAACATGGAGGAGGCCAGGCCTTTTCTCTGCCTTACTGTTTGCTTTCAGTAAAGTACTGAGGCTGGAGAGGTCTTGCTCCAACACAGGCACTGATCCCCTCATTTTTAAACAGATCAGTGCTGAGTGAGTGAATGGATTTGACCTCCAGAGCTGTGCCTCCTTGTAGGCAGCCACACGGCTGATTGGGATGAAGTGGGAAGCTGTTAGTTTGCAGAAATCCTTACCTCTGAACAGAAGGTACTGAAGCTAGCAGGGTCTTGGCTTAGGCTCTCTGCTGCATCCTGGTGCTTGGATGCATTAAAAGGCTGTGCCCACATCAGGCAAAGTTGAGTGACAAATGATGCACAACTAGATGTTTCCTCCTACCGGCTCAGACGCGGCGGAGGAGCTGTTCACCACTGGCAGATCAGAGAGTTTGGCCGAATTAAAGAGGTCATAAAGGCTTTCTATCATTTGGGGATTAGGTCTGAAGCCCTGCTGGCACACAGGAGGGCACCTTCAGGGGTGACTGCACAGTGGTGTTTCTGTGGCTTTGACAGCTGCCACCTTACCCGTGACGTGCTGGAGCTGCGGAGAGCCGCTGCAGGCACAGCACTGCTCGCTTCAGTCTGATCTGGACATCGGTAACTGCAGCTCACAGTGGCTCCCAGCCCTCACATCAGCCTGCAAAGGCAAGCTGGAGATCCAGCAGCACCCACAGCAAGCTGCTGCAGCACCTCTGTGTCACAGGTGTGATCTCTGGGCTCACCCTCTCGAGTACATCCACACGGTGCTTTGCCCTGCCCGGTGCCTGCAGCTGGTGTCAACCTCGGGCGGTACCAGTGCCCTTCATTTGGGCAGGGCTGGTGTGAGTGCGGGAGGAGCTCTGAATGTGAGCTAGGTCACTGTTACCAGCAAACCTGTGTGTAAATTTCTTGGGATCAGGGTGGAAAGAGCTGGTGAACTGTAGGTGGGGTAAGGGGGCTGGGACTAAACCACACGAGTTCATGCTCTAACGTGTCACCGGTTTTGTCTCCCCTCTAAACCTGCAGAACGCAACAAAAGCTTTGAAATGTCTTCCTTTGTGGAAACCAAAGGGCTTGAGCAACTTACAAAGTCTCCTGTGGAATTTGTGGAGTATCCTTGACTTTCAGGAACCTGCTTCCTAAGTCTTTCTATATCTGAGATTTGCTACAGAGCTTTATTGGAATTCGGAGACAGGAGCAGGGAAAAAAGGGAACCCAAATGGAATTTGTAGGTTTGACTGTCTTTCTAAATCAATTAATTGGCTTGAGTTCTGATGAGCTAATTTAAAAACTGGCATGAGTCCTCGTGCTGTGGGCAAGGACTCAGGGAATAGGCAGAAATTACATATTGAAGACCTAATTCTTTGTATTCTGATTGTTAAATTTATCATCCTATATGGAGTGGTAAGAGTTATGGTGAGCAAATTGCCAAAATGTGGCCGACTTTTTTGCAAAGGTACATGAGAATGCTCACTTTCCCGTCATATCTCTACTTCTGAGAACACTGAGCTGGTTTATTGCCACACAATTTCTTAATTGTTTTTTTTAATAACTTCTAAAGAAAAGCTAATGAACATTCTGGTTAGACCTTTTGATGTTTCTCAATATCTCTCCTCATGGCTGCAGTTAAGAATGAATGAGATAAAATATATAAACAGACGAAACAGTGCCTCAAAGGCGTTTAATGGAAAGCTCCTTCCACAGATCACCTGCAGAACGTTCTCATCTCAGAGATTTGTAGCCTCACCTGTAAGATGTGTACACTCATCATTTCTGTCCATGTAGAGGCCAATTCCAATCCTCATTCTAGAAAACCACTTTTTAACTGGACACCTCTCCCTGCTCCAGGGGAAGACTCACTGTTTATGGCCAAATGGCCTCTGTTAATGTCATCCTAGGAAAATCCCAACGTAGGAACCATAAAGATAAATGGAATTTTATGAATGTGATTCTCTTGATGCATCTGCCTGTGCTCTTTCCTTGCTTACTTTGAGTACTCTATGCAGGAACAAGCAGCACCTTTAGTTGCCCCATATTTATCACATCTCCTACAAAACTGTGGAGATCTGGAAGCGTGATGGTTGCAGAAATCCGGTGAGGAACCCACTGCCATTCTGTAAAGAACACCTGCATTTAACCCTGCAGTTGCACTTTCCTGCCAGGTGATGTTTGTCACGTGTTCTATACCTTAACTACTCACTGTTCAGATACAACAAAATGCAGCTGAGCCGGATTTACCCCAAGGGAACACGAGTAGATTCTTCCAACTACATGCCACAAGTCTTTTGGAATGCTGGCTGCCAGATGGTCGCCCTCAACTTCCAAACCGTAGGTAAGTTATGCTGTTCTCTGGGTTTCGAAAGCTGTACATGTCCACTTCTCTGACAGAGTTGCTGGTTCATAGGTAGGAAAGGTTTTATTCATCAAAAATTATCTAGGGATTAAATTATACTATAGAGCTGTTAATTAAAACGTTTAACCCACGCTTGTACTGTGTCTGTTACAGTCAGTATGGAATTACAGTAATTTTTTTTTAATTGCTTTTTGAAATTGTTATCTGTCCAGAAGGTAACTCTTACCAATGTTTTTAACATCCAGATTTGTCTATGCAAATAAACATGGGAATGTACGAGTACAATGGCAAAAGTGGATACAGGTTAAAGCCAGAATTCATGAGAAGGCCAGACAAGCACTTTGATCCGTTTACTGAAGGAATAGTGGATGGAATAGTAGCCAACACTTTGTCTGTCAAGGTACGTATGTAGCTGATGGAAGTGTTCTCATGGAAATGCCAGTGCATGGATATATTTTATGTTTCTGTGCTGCAGTGGCCTAGAAAATGACTATACTAAGCCAAGAAAATAAAATATATTTAATTTCATGGAGTGACAATTAATTTTTAAATTCTGCCTCATGTTTTGTATTGCAGGATAAATCAGTGTATTTTTGTTGTATGTATTCTTTGCCCTAGAAGTACTTACAGAATCACAGAACTGGGCAGTGAATGGATTTAGGAGCAGTTTGGCTGTGTTTTTAGAAATAAAGAGATGGATTTAAAACATTCTGTTGTGAAGTGGGAGGTTGGACTGCAATAGCTAGAACTCTACATGCTCAGTACAAATACATTTTTCTGGTTTTCTGAAAGTTCTCCAGCAGAACTGTGGAACCATAAATGTCAGCTGCAATTCATTGCCAACTTGTTTGTCCTTGTTCCTTTTTAAGGACCTCTGATGAAGTTCAGGGACTGCCAGGAATCTGCAGGTTGAGAATTACCTGCATGAGTGCTTGAGGGGAGAGATTGCATTGGCTGTGACAGGGGGGCAAATTCACTTGGTGTATCTCCAGCTATGAAACCATAAACTTCCTGGAGTCCTGCTAATGGACTAATGGACTTGTCCATTAGAACAGCCTCTGTATTGTAGAGTCCACCTGCAAAATATCCTCCTATTTTCACTGAGGGAAAACAAGTATTTCCTCTCCGGCTGCAGGCACAAGAGCAGCGGAGCCGTGCTGGGAGGGATGTGGATAAAGGAATAGTCTGGTGACATGCACAGTAATAGAAGAGGATGTGTGGGGTGACCTTTCTTGGTGACCTGCAATCATGGAAGCTTTCAGGCCCCTCCTGTGGGTTTCGAGGCACTTTCTTCTGCAATTACAGCAGATGGAGGTGGAAGTCATTCAGCAGCTATTAGGGGAGGCACAGCTTTTTAACGGAATGAGCATCCCGGAGTCAGGAGACAGCTGTCAGAAGGCAGCTGCCTCTGCCTGCGCAGGAGGCTCTGCTGGTCAGCGTCAGTGCTCACACAGGCAGAGCTGGCACTGGATTGAGATTTGCTTTAGGCAAGCCTCAATTTGTTAAGGTGTACAGTGACGCTGCTGCACACTCCTGTGCCTCTTCAGCTTTCTGGAGTAATTGCAGACCTTCCTTTCACTTTTTCAAGCTGAGAGTTGTGCTGCCTGTTAAAAATAAGAGATAGGAAAGATCAGCTATTTTAAAATTTTATTTTCACATTAGAACTCCTCTGTGAAGAGCCTTTTTTAGAATACAAACTTTTAAGATTGTTTTCTCTCTCACAGCTAAAAGCATATATATCATTTCTCTGCCATTTCAACCTCTGTTTTTTTCAAGCATTTTTTGAACCTGTTGTTGAGACTAGATAGAACTCTAGAGTTCTCAGGAAATAGGAATACAGACTGAGGAAGAGATCCAAATGAGTATTCCTGCTGAGGGAAGGGCAGCAGCATGATCTCAACCACATTATCGCTCACAGGGGAATTCAGGACCACAAGGTCACAGGAAACCAGGCCTCACAAGCTATTTTTCTGTGTCTGCAGTTAAATATTAGGGTGGGCTTTCTGTTTATTGTGGGCTTAGTGTTGTTTTGGTTACATTTTAAATGCACAGTATCTGATCATTATGA
>VYZQ01020616.1:361585-429480 GCA_013400655.1 Mystacornis crossleyi
TTTTTTTTTCCTTTCGATTACTAGATAAATTTTAGCATGTGTTCCCTGTAGTCTATGGAAGGAGCTGCTTCATTCGGAGCTGAAAGTTAATAATGCAACAATATTGCCTCTTAGGTGGTTTTACCTTCCCTGGCCTGTTTAAGGTTAGCAGTGTATGAAGAAGGAGGGAAATTCATTGGCCATCGGATATTGCCAGTCTCAGCGATTCGACCAGGTAAAACCCTTTTCCCCATCCTGACAGACAACTTGTAGTCAAAAAAGACAGCAATCTCAACTGCTCTAAAGCAGCAGACTTAGAGCGACTAGGGGCTTGATTAATCTAGCTTGGCTTTGAAAAAGAAAACCACCATATTTCACCAGAAATTTATATTTTTAACTGTCCAGGAAAACCAATGGAATTAAAGCATCGGAGGCATAGTTGGCACTTCCTTATTTTCAGTACACCGACTTCATGCTCACAGGTTTATGCTAAAATGTGCAATTGCACACTTGTAAGAGGAAAGAGGGCAGCAACAGCCAATTTTGATCTGTCATCTTTGTGAGAATGGGATGTGGCTGGGAATGAAAGCAAAATCTGCTCCCCTCGATGTAATTTCTCCACACATGGAAGACTGACCTATATGCAAGCTGTTATAGCTCTGTAATACTTTTAAATGAATCCAGAATTACTCTCATCCTCATTGCTGAAAATTAAAAGAAAAATATCATTATTGGCCTCTTCTAAACCACATTATTTCTACTATAATTAGTGGCCACTTAAATGAAAATTGCTTTGTGCAACAACTCTGGCCACATTTTCCAGGCCAGAGACTTGTTAGAGATCCTGTTTCAGAAAGATGCAGTGACATTGGCAGTTTGAGCAAGGCAAGTGTTCAAATTCAGTGCCAGATTTTCCAGCGAGGGGAGGAAGCTGAATTAGGGCAAGCATATGGGCCAGGAACATGCTCCCAGCTTCACTTGCACTGGAAAAGGAGAAATATCCATATCTACCCTGTGCCTTATCCAGCACAAAACTCACGTGTCCCCATATCTAACAGTTGGCCATATTATTCCTGGAGAATAATTTCCACACCTTTTTCATGAGCAAACTCACTCTATCAATCCAGCTGAAACTTTTTTTGTGCCAGCTGCATTTTCTGCTGGCTGAATGGATGTAGCTGTCTCCTGGAGGATCTGCTGAGTGCCAGAGGAAGGTAGATGGGTGATTGGAGGGGAGGAGGGGGTGGGAAGGATTTCTCTCTTCTGGTAAGTGAAATCTTCCCAGAGCTGTTCCGTACAGGCCCCTTCTCTGTCCTTGTGGCTGCAGCACCATCAGTTTACAGAATGTGATGGAGAACAGCCTGCTGGTCCGAGTTTGTGTCCATGCGGAAACTTCCTGGAGGAGGTTGAGAGAACTGAGAACCCTTTGTAATACGTAATTTCTCTCTTTTCTGAGATGCTATTGAAAGTTATGTCATGCTGTCACATAAATCCACAGACTTGTCATTGTTCCCAAAGCAAGGATTTAACCATTACTTGGAGAGAGAGTTGCTCACATCAGCCAGGTGAGGATTCCCCCAGATAAATAATGCATCCTGCTCCTGGCTTGGATCCTGACACTTCCCTCACGTGTGGCTCCCAAACTGGACGTGGCACTCAGTGCCACACAGTGATCAGTCAAAGGCTGGACAGCCAGCTTTCAAAACAGTCTGGAATTTCTCTTTTTGCAGATGTATTCCTAAGGATGGTCACACAATAGGATTTATACACACAAACACACAATCATGCCGCATTGTATATTTTTTAAATCAGATACTGTGTGTGGATGGGCTGTTACATCTCAGTTTACTATGGCTGTTCAGATTGCTGAGTACTACCAGGGTCACTTTGGAAAATTAAATAAGATCTACAAAACTAAAAAAATTCAGACACAGGTACTAAAACAGAATGCGTGAAAAATTTACATAAATTACCATTTTTAGCACGAGTCACATATGTAAGAATAAACAGAAAATCCTATTTTAAACTGCAGTGCCACGTGCCTTTCCAGCAGTCTGTACACTTATCCCTGAAACCCTTCAGGTAAACCCTTCCCTTCCAGAAGTCCCTGGAGCTGCTTGCTCAGTTGGAGCCACACTATAAATAACAAATGATAACAGAGATGCATTGGAAATGCCTGTGGAAGGGTTTATGCTGTGAACTGGTTGTTCCTTACTTTGCAGGCTATCACTACATCTGCTTGAGGAATGAGAGGAACCAGCCTTTGACGCTGCCAGCTCTCTTTGTGTACATAGAGGTCAAAGACTACGTCCCTGACACTTACGCAGGTAACTGTGTAGTATGCAGGTCATTTTCCTACTGGGGAATAGAAAGGTTAATTGAAACACAAAATGCATGGGGTGTGGATGATTTGCCAGGCTGGGATAACAGTCCTGTGAGCAAAGGTCTGCATCTGATGGATCGCTCTGTCTCCTCACTCCTAGGAGATGGCCTGATTTACAGTGACTTGCCTGAGCCGTAGGATTAGGGCCAACTCTTATTTTCAGCAGACTCCAAAGGAGGAAATACTCCAGGCATTCACTGGAACACAAATGAAACTTTGCATGCAGGACACACGAGTATGTAATTGTTTCCTAGGCAAAGTGCCGTGCTCGAGGGAGAGAACCCTGTTTAGGCATTGGCTCTAAACAAGGGTAGGTTTAAATGCCATGCAGTGAAAGACCATCTTCAGTGAAAAACACTATTCTGCCTCTTTCCTGAAACCTGAGGAGTGCTGGGGCAGTAACACCAGGGCTTTGAAACTGAAGTATTTGCCTTGTTCCTAGATGTGATTGAGGCCTTATCCAATCCAATCAGATATGTAAACTTGATGGAGCAGAGAGCTAAGCAGCTGGCTGCACTGACTCTGGAAGATGAGGAAGAGGTCAAGAAGGAGGTAAGCGAGGTTTGTGAGTCTCTGGAAATCATGCTACAGTGTTTAAAAGCACCTACTTTGCTTAGAAAGACCAGTAGTGAAAATCCCTGGGAATTGTACGTGTTGATTACGTGAGCACGTGTGAACATCTCACCATGGATAGACTGGGGCACACGGCACCCCCGCAGCATTGCCCTGGGGGTGTGCTTTCACTGAAGGCACCGTGGTGTGCGCTGAGCAGGTTGTTGTTCAGGGCTGAAAGAAATGAAAAACAATTAGAAGAATTTCAAAAACGTATTTCNGTGCTCGAGGGAGAGAACCGTGTTTAGGCATTGGCTCTAAACAAGGGTAGGTTTAAATGCCATGCAGTGAAAGACCATCTTCAGTGAAAAACACTATTCTGCCTCTTTCCTGAAACCTGAGGAGTGCTGGGGCAGTAACACCAGGGCTTTGAAACTGAAGTATTTGCCTTGTTCCTAGATGTGATTGAGGCCTTATCCAATCCAATCAGATATGTAAACTTGATGGAGCAGAGAGCTAAGCAGCTGGCTGCACTGACTCTGGAAGATGAGGAAGAGGTCAAGAAGGAGGTAAGCGAGGTTTGTGAGTCTCTGGAAATCATGCTACAGTGTTTAAAAGCACCTACTTTGCTTAGAAAGACCAGTAGTGAAAATCCCTGGGAATTGTACGTGTTGATTACGTGAGCACGTGTGAACATCTCACCATGGATAGACTGGGGCACACGGCACCCCCGCAGCATTGCCCTGGGGGTGTGCTTTCACTGAAGGCACCGTGGTGTGCACTGAGCAGGTTGTTGTTCAGGGCTGAAAGAAATGAAAAACTGTGGCACGTGTGTGCTGTGAAACCTTGCTCTGTAGCAACTGAAGTCTTTGTGAGCCCATGCCTGTTGTTTTCTAGTGTGCTGCCAGTTCCCCTTGCAAAAAAAGACAACTCTGTGTCAGGAGCTTTTCCTAAAAATACTACAAATTGCACAGAATTTCAGGCTGTCATTCTGTGGAGAAACATTTGTGTGTCTCAGTTTCACAGATTCTCTGTGAGCAAACAGGTCCTAAAGAGACACAGGGTAATCATTATGTAGGAAGAGGCCTCTGGAGTTCAACTGATCCAACCCTTCACAGATGTTAGAAAGAGCAATGAAGAGGGAGGAGACCATGGAGTAAATGAATGGTCAGGCCTATTGTAGCTGAGCTGAAAGCTATTGGAGCCACAATTTTAGTTGCTAGATTCCTGGATATGTATGGTTACCTGCAGACTAACCTGTGAACCCTTCCTTGTGTTTAATTGAAGGTGGTGTGCATCCAAATGCACAGATGTTGTTCTGAGTATAATTGAGAGTTCAGCCATGGTTTCTGATGGACTCTGCCCGTTCAAACAGTCTCTGTTCCAGACACTGCCACTGGGGCTTCTAGCAGAATTGGAGAATATCAGCTTTGTCTGTCAGAGGTGGCTGTGCCAGGTGTTGTGCACACCAAGTGATCAAAAGGCTCTCGGCACAGTCTCTAGCAAAGACAGAGAAAGCTTTGTAATCCTAAACTGCCCTCTGCTCTGGTGCCTGCCTTCTGCAATTCTCAGATGTGCAAAACCTCGCTGAACTAGATTTTGGAACCAAGAATACATTCCCAAAGCAGACCAGATGAGTGAAAGTCATTACAATTCCGTAGCCAACAATTTACTCTTTGTGCAGTGTCACAAGTTCTGCTGAATGAGGACACTGTGAAATGCTCAATAGTATCTTAGACATTTATCTAGGACACGCTACACATGAGATTCTATATTAATAGCAAAGCCTTTTTTTAACATAATCCTTTAAATACCTTAGAGGTCATTTTTACTTTTGAACAACTACAGATTTTCCTGATATGTACAGGCTTATTTGTTAGTCAGAAAAATTTTTGTTGTAGAGTGTCTTCTGCAGTGAATGGAAGAAGGAGAGATGACTCTGGCAAGGAGCTTGGAAGCTCATAGGATAAAAAAGCTTGTTTTGGAGAAGCACAGGAATATTCTGTAAAAGAGAACTGTAGTGATTATGGTGTGTTTGCTAAAAATGTGTCATGGTTGAGTTAGCTGCAGCACCAAGGGACAGGGACAAAACTGGCACTGGAAGTGTCAATCTGAGTTCACCACTGTTACCTTCTCTTTTAAAGGCACTTTTTGGGTAAGGTATTTTGGTCTGTACTTGGGAATCTTGAATTCCCTGACCGTGTTTTGTGATGATAACATTTTCCTCATCTGTCAGTCTGTTTTCTTTACTTTTATTGGCCCACGACAATCACACCGATCAATAATTGCAAGTACATTCACTGGCAACACAGCTGAACAAACCCAAGAGTGTTTGCCAGAAATGAACACCTAATTGCACCTGGATTCACGTTTCCAATGCCCAGCTCAAGCTTACACGCTCAATAATTGATTGTGTGCAAAGCTGAGCTGTCTCCCAGCACAGATTCCACTCCCCACACCTCTTTCCTTCCCCTCACACACGTTTTTGATCTGAGCAGCTGTCAGAGGAAAACTGAGAGGTTTTTGTATTGCTTTCCTCGCTGTAGAAGTTTCAACTCAGCCTCTGCAGGAAGTTCCCCAGGCTTCTCACAGAACAACAGTGAAGTAAGCTACCTCATAGTGAATTGTTCTGAACAAATAAATCAGCCTTTCTTCAGGCTTCTCATTACCTTGTCTGGTAATGGTCAGTGTAATCACATAAACAGAGGATGCTGAAGAGCTGACAGAAGTTCAAGCATCTTTTCTGTGTTTATTTACAAAGTTCCCATCATAAATAGGATTCCCACCTTTACCTTTCTGGTCAGTTCTGCCTTTCCAGCCTGGCCTGAGAAGAGCTGTTTTTGGGGAATGGGATGCCTGCAGTGTGGATTTTGCACCTTTAAATGAATACATTGTAAGCCTTCAAGAGCATACAGGTAGTGAAGGTTGCCCTCGCTTCCCCTGCCAAGTGTCCTTTACAGACAGGAGGAACAATGCAAAGAAATTTGCAGGGAGTTCCTTGGTAAAAACTAATCCCAGCCTGAAGTAGCTCCTTTTCTCTGCAGAAATAAAAATAGACCATACAGATCCCTCTATGGGTATGTATCTCTCTGCTTAGTAAACGTACTGTATTGCAAAAGATGTGGCAATGTGAAATAGAAACCAGCTTATGTGAATATTAAAACTGTAAATTGGAAAGCTGGATTACATCATTTTTTAAAAACAGCCTAAAAGGAAAAATCCTTTTCTTTTAAAGAAAAAATCACGTTTATTTTAGCATTCTTTTAGCATAGTGTGATGAATTATGGAAAGAGAAAGTGCTTTAATGAGATTAGATTGCTTGATGTAGTGAAAATTACTGCTTACTCTGTGATCCTGCCTCACATTTCTGCTTCAGTTTCTGCAAACAGGTGTTCTGTGTCCCAAACTGACAGGTTACATTAGTAGTTCCTCAACAAGCTGTGATGCAGCATTTCACAGTGCATAATAACCTGGGCTCAGAAGAAGGTAATACCCACTTCCCATGCAATGGGGCACAGAGCTGCCCGAAGTTAGGAATTCTGGCTTTATTTGTGTTAAATGTTGATGATCTGTGTAGCAAACATTTGTTTTTATTAAACTAATGAACTGCAGCCTGTGGAGAACTGATAGGATAACCACATCTGCGTGTGTTTGTCACAGCTACAGCTTTTGCCTGTCACACTGTTCCTCTGTCAGGAATGTTGGCTAAAGCATGTTTTTCCATATTTTATCGCAGTCATTCCTGCTCGATATAAACGAAGTTGCTGGCATTGGTTTTCAATTGCATCATGTTTCTGCCTACAGTACCTCCCTCCTGTAATTCTGCTAGGTATAGGCTGTTGAGACAGGAATTGTTTTGCACAATACAGTGTAGTGTCAGGGTCAAGCTGAAGGAAATCAGAAGCAGGAGCAGCACAAAACAGTCGCTCAAAATGTGTTTTGCCTCTATTGATGCAGCACAGGCTGATATTTTTCACATGTGGAGTAATCACGGGGCATAAAAAACAACAACTGTGGTATCCTGCCTCTGCATGTAATGTGATTACCATCAAAGAGGGAGATGGAAGCAGCTGAAGGAACAAATCCAAAACTTCCCTGGGATGCCATGGCAACTGGCCCCTCGCAGGGACAGCAGGAAGCGAGGCCTGGCCATTTCAAAATAAAAATTGCTTTGAATGACCTTCTGTTTGCTGAGTGTCGAGTGCCTGCTTAAAACCTGATGCTCACAGGGACCCTTTCAGATGTTCAGTGTGTAGTACCATGCACACTGAAAGCCTGAGCCTCGAGGAGACTGGAGAGAGGGAAAAGATTGTGGAAAATGCTTAAATATTTGGATACCCCAGATGTGTTCATGCAGCAGGATGGAGGTACTGTTTACATATTATCCTTGGAGTGTAGTTACGAGAATGTGAGATCTTGGGAGTCAGAAGGATGTCTCTGCTCTGTGAGAATGGTGAATAATGGTAGCACCGTGGGTATCTATGAAATTTAGAAGTAATTTTGTGTACACATTTTGTTCACAGCAGGGATTTGAGGAGCATTCTCCTGCCAGCACCTTCATTATTTCTAGAAAGATTTTATGGCTCTTCACTAAAATTCAGCCTCCACATCTGGTGCCGCTAATATGTATTGTACTGAAAAGTGTCCCTGATGAGTTATATCTGCTTAAAATACTTTTCCAGAATAATACATGCTCTATTTCTTCTTGAAATTTACCCTGTACAAATGAGCCACCTGGGTTACTCACATCTCCTTTCACTGTTTTCTTTTAGAAAGATTTTTATATACAACATTTTCAGAATTTTACATTTAATAACCAGGCTGAACTGGACCTGCAAATAAATGAAGTCTGCTAGTTGGGAAGAATAATGTGAATTATCGTGTGATTTCAGATTGACCACGGGGATGCACCATCTGAAGCTAACAATGAACCCAGGCCAACACCAGCAGAAAATGGGGTAAATTTCACTGCCTCCCTCACACCAAAACCAGCTACTCAGGTTGTCCACAGCCAGCCAGCACCAGGTAAAGAAACCCAAACAACAAAACAAGGGAAAAGAAAAAAAAAAGTCCCATCTTTTCAAAATAAGTCTGGATAATAATTTTTCAAGTGCTTTGTGTTTAAAGAACAAAGCTGGGAAGCTGTGTGTGTTTGTTTTGTTTGTCTAAAATAGGTAGAAACTCTCCCGCAGCTTTTCTCTGCTGTTGGGGCAAATCTTCAAATACACAAATATTTTCTAACAGTTGCTCTAGTGGTGGAATTGAAGTTCATTACAAGCAAGAAAATGTGCTGGGGTTTTTTTGTTGTCGTTGCAAGTGCAGGAATCTCTTGGAATTGTTTTTACGACTGTGCCTAATTTATGCACGTAGTGACATCTTAGTCTACACACAAAATACAGGCTTAGGCACTTCTGTATTTTGTACTGACACATGTGCTAAAGCAAATGTTTGCTAAACACAGTGTTCATAATTTTATGACTGCAGTCTCTATACGCATAATCTGACTGACTTCCAAGGAGCTGGATTCATCCTGTGGGCAGGAATTTTGCACTGACATCATAATACGTAATAATAGTTGTACTATATGCCTAATGCCACTCAAACGACTCGTGTGAGTGGTACTGGTGAGTTCAGCCCCCCTTATAAGTAAAACAACACAGCTCAGGTGGGTTTTTGGAAGGTCACCTTTCCGTCTTGGGTCAGAGGGTTGATGTTGCACCTCTCCTGCTCAAAAGGTGTATTTTCTCCAATGATTAATAACTGCCCGTGTCAGGGTGTGTCCTGTGTCACCTGCCATGTTTTAACCCTCAGTCAAGCGGCACAGTCATGGCTGTTGTTTTAAAAGAATTGGAATTAAACATCTCTTTTACCCCTAGGTTCGGTGAAAGCGCCTGCAAAGACAGAAGATCTTATCCAGAGTGTCCTCACAGGTAATAAATACACAGGTTACACTGCAAGAATGATAAGCTTTTTGTCAAGAAAAACAACTTTTTTATGAAATAGGCCACCTGGCTTAGGCATTTCTTCCAGTGATTAGGACTGCAGTAACTCCTAGAAAATGTACATGCCAAGTGTTCTTCCTCAGGTTTGAAGTATTCAGTGTTTGGGCACGTTGCATGAGATTGGGTGCCAACAGGGAATTTTGCTGTAGTTTCACGAGCACCAAGTTACCCTCTAACACGGAAAAAAAAAGAGCAGCATTATTAGAAGAATAGAAGCTAAATTTGTTCTGAAAGTAGTGACTAGTAGTCGAACCATTTTATCACAGTACTTTCAATCCAGTTAGCTTCTTTCAGGTAAAACTACTCAGTCAGTTTCTGCCATATTTCCTTTACCCGCAGTAAACAAGAAGGCTTTGTTTCATTCCTGCTCGTGGCAATCCCTGGCTCCTCTGATTCAAATCCTACGCTGCTGGAAAACCAAAGTGGCTTTTGTTATTATCATTGCAGAAGTGGAAGCACAGACCATTGAGGAGCTAAAACAACAAAAGTCCTTTGTGAAACTTCAAAAGAAGCACTACAAGGAAATGAAGGACCTGGTGAAGAGGCACCACAAGAAAACCACCGACCTTATTAAAGAGCACACGGCAAAGTACAACGAGATCCAGAACGACTACCTGCGGCGGAGAGCGGTGCTAGAGAAAACTGCAAAAAGGGACAGCAAGAAGAGGTGGGTTAAACACAACCTGCCTCAGCAGTGTGCTGCTGCAGATCTTTACTCAGGCCTTCTCTTACAGCGGAGAAGCCGTATGGAGGTGACAGAGCACAGAAAAAACCCAAAGCAGCAGATTCCTGGTTAGCAGGGAGTGAGAGTGGTGGCTCCGAGTTAGAGCCTTGGGAAAACTCGGGCTACAGCAGAAGGCATCAGATGTAGAATTAGGGGAAAGAAACACCTTCAGATTATAAATACCTCTGCCTGCTGTTTAAATCATGATTGATCCAGACCACTTTGGGGATCTCTTAATGACTGCCTGGCTTGAGCAGGCCTCTGCATGAACACCCCTTCTGTCCTTTCTCTTTCCAAGCCTTGCACCACCCTGTCTCTTTCTCTGTGCTGATAAATTTTTATATTATTTATTTATTAAGTATATGTTACTATCAATTTAAATGCAGAAACTGCAATGACTTCTTATTAACCTTTCCACAGTTATTGCCTTGTTCTTATGGTAAGGAACTACATGTTAATAAAGATCAATTCATAACTCCTGGAAATCAGGGTCAGATACTCTTGCAACTGAACTTTTATTTCTCCCATTGGGGCACCCTTTTTGCCTTAGCATCATTTATTTTTTAAAGTCACCATATAAGCACAAAAGTCCCCTTAATTTTTACATGAAATTGATGTAGCTGCAGTTCTTAAATATGATGATACTGAATGAACTGTAGAAAAAAATTATTTTTTGGTGGGAGATGATCGAAGAAAAAAGCTGCAAGGCTGCTCTGGCTGCCAACCTTGTTGATAGTACCTCTAAATGTAAGTGACTGGGACTCAGGCCATAAGTTGTCCCTGGGTAGGAGCTTATTCATTTCTGCTTTCCTGATGACAGAATGTCATTGGGCTTAATAAGAGCTTGACACTCACAATATATCTGTGTTCAGCTGACCTAAGGTGTTGCCAGTTTTCAGGCTTCCAGGTTCTGTACTTGAGTTTAACAAACTCCCTTAATGACTGGCTGTCATCTGCAAGCACAAGGATATTTTATCTGCAGTGTTTTCCATCACCAAAGTGTGTGACAGACAGTGACAGGCAAAACAACAGCACTTTTCTGCCTTTTCTCCTGTTCACATTTAAGCAGAAAATCAAGCTGAATAAATAAAATGACTCATTTGTTTTTGAGCAAAAAAGGATTTGGGTTTTTTCACCGTCTTGTGATCTGACTGCAAACCATTCATGATGTCAGGCAGTAAAACCCTGCAGTCTCCTACGTGGAGCTGCCACAATGGGGTCAGACACGTGAAGTTTCATGTGCACATACAAACAAGTCTGGAGTTAAAAAGGCAGGCGTTTTCAAGGATTTTCAGATTTGCGTGTACATATTATCTCAAGCAGCAGACTTCTAATAGAACACTACATCCCAAGGAAAAAGGGGATTTTTATAATTTTAAATTATTGCTGACACTATTTGCCTGTACCCACAAAGCACAAATCACTACTTCACAGGAGTCCCTGTATCAGATGGCCATAAAAATGTGTTGTCTCTGCTCAGGAGCAATCTCTGCTTTATGCCCTTGTCTAAAATTGAGCCAAGATTCAGTAAAGCCATTGTCTACAGGAAGTTGGAGATATTTATTTATACACATGCACAAGCGTTTTGTTGGTGTTGCTCTGAAGTTTCCTTAATACTCATGTCCCGTAAAAAGCAGTCAGTATTCTAGGCAGTGTTTAGAAATAGGCCTGATTTTTTTTTCCCAGAAATACAAGAGAAATGTCAGCTTTAAAATATGTATTGTATAATGGCATCATATGCTGACTGTAATATTCACTAATGCTGTCTTCTGTCTCTGTAACATTTAAATTACCCTCACCCATCACCCTGACACCACTTAACCTCTTAGCAGAATATGCAAATACAATAAAAATACAAGAAATAAAACAAGGCTACCTTGGGATTCATGTCCTCAGATGGATGAAAGCAGGATCACATTATTTCGGGTGAAGTAACTCTAAGTGACAGCAGCTGCACACTTGAACCTGGGAGAGAGAAGAGAGGCAGAGCCAGTTCTCTGCATTGTAATCTCTGCACATTTCTGAGGAGCAAACTCATTTTTCTCCCCGTGTCAGCCCTCCCTGTTCAAGGTTCTGTTATTTTGTCCATCTCCTGCGCTGTTCTGACGTTTCCCAGGCAACTGATTTAGCACCTGAGCATGGCAGTAAACACAGCAGCAGAGCAGGGACACAGCGTAATCTTATTTTTTTAGTGTATTTTCCTTGGGTTTGGTTTAGTGCTGGCCTGAGAGTGATACGGGGTTTGCTGCTTATTTTTCTCTTGAGCAGTTTAGCATCATCATATCTCCTTTTCACAGTTACATCTATCCTTCCTTCTGTCTTAAGAAAGAATAAAACAGACCCAAACTGTTCCTTAGTGCTGCTTTTTAGCTTCCTTATTGAGTTTTTCCCTTGCCTCCTGCGGGTTGCCTGTCCGAGGTTTGCTCCCCACTGGGGTGTGAACTTTCCTTCAGAAATCAGCAGCCCATGGAGCCCTTTCCTGTGTGTGCTATGCATGGCATTTCCTGAAGGGGGGAGAAGACACCAAATAAAGGGATGTTGCTACCATGTGAAGCATTTTGTAAATGCAGATGTAATGTTGAGCTTTTAAATTTATTGCTGAGTGCGTGCACGGATGACTCGGTTTCCAAAATCCTCGGCATTCGCCCTTTCTGATGAGGACTCTGCAGCTTTGAAGTCCAAGTTATGTCTGGAAGTGAACTGGTAAACAAGTTCCATGAGCATCTGTTCATGGGAAATCTTGGCAGCTGCATTTATAGCTCACTTCTGCTGAGTCTGGTTGACACCACCCTGGTGGGTCAGTGAAATGAGGTTTAAAAGCAGTGGCCATCCCATTAATAAATTGTTAGTAATTTTTTTTTATTAAATTATTGACCTTACTAGGGCTAAAATCACCTATCTTCTTGCTCCGTGTGTGGTGCTGAGGAACTTATTAATGGACTGCTTACAAATATCTGACTTAAAAAGGCAAACTGAAATAAATAAAGGCAGGGTGCAAGTGCCTGGTGACTGAGACCCCTCGCGGTGTGCTGTGTCCTTGCAGGTCTGAGACGAGCAGCCCCGACCACAGTTCTTCCACCATTGAGCAGGAGCTGGCTGCACTCGACTCCGAGATGACCCAGAAGCTCGTGGAGCTGAAGGAGAAGCAGCAGCAGCAGCTGCTGAACCTCAGGCAGGAGCAGTATTACAGCGAGAAGTACCAGAAGCGAGAGCACATCAAGCTGGTAGGTTTGTGGTGTCGAGCTCGGGGTGGGTGCTGACAGCACCGGGACAAAATCTCTTCAAGTGGGGCTTCCTCCCACTTGGAGTCCCTTTCAGAGCTTCACTTCCCTGCGTTCTGCTGCAGCTTCGAGGGGCTGTTGTGTCACTTTGTCACTGACACTTCCAGCAGCGTGGAACGCTTTGGGTGGAAAGCACAAAGGCAAGAGAATTATTGGTACCTCTGCTTACGTAACTCTCGTTTTACTGCAGCTTTTGGACCATGTTCCTGTTTTGTTCTGCCACTTTTTCCAACCTGCACCACACAAAGAGGCAGGATTAGCCAGAAAATAAATCCAAACACCGTGAAAATAGATTCAAACATTCCCCAGGACAGAGGGTTGTGCCAAAGAGTGCTCCTGTGACAGATGAAGGCTTTAAGGGGATGCAGGACATGCTCTGTAAATGGTGAAGAAATATTTTGCATTCACTGGTCTAAGTCAGCTTTGTTTTTACAGCTGGAGTTTGGCTGACAACTACAGCAGGATCATAGGCCCTCTGAGCTGAAATAGAGGAGCTTGGGCAGATGGAAGCTGATGCTAATGGATATTCTTAGGCAGAAAATAACATTTTTAAAGGGTGCTAAGGGAGTTCAAACTGTTCCTCAACTGCAGATACCCACTCTTGCATTTTTTTCTATTACCTGATGTTTTGCCTCACTCCTGCTGGGTGAAGTGATTTGTCTCCTGTGCCCTGCCACCCAAAAAGAGCAGGTCAGAGGAGTGATTTGTGTGTGGATATTGCTCAGCCAGGCCTCTGTGCAGACCAATTCCCACGGATCCCAGCACGGTGCTGCGGCTCCCAAGTGGTGCCGCGGTTTTCCCCATCCCTGTGTGCGTCACAGCCGCTCCAGGCTGGCTGGAGGGACACAGTTACCTGCACCACAGAGGGACAGTCCCCATCCCAGTAACAGCTGGTGGCTGCATCTCAGAAATTTGAATTTTTATAAAAAAGAGCCATTTTAGACCCGCATAGTCGGGCTTACCCCGTGAGGTAACTCGTTTCTCATTCCAAAATGGGAAATGGCATTTCTCAAAGCAAAGTTACATTTCTGGCATTATCCAGTTAGGTGATGGCAGGAGAAATTCATTTTTTAGCACAGAACTTGTGGGGAGTTTTCCCTCTGAGCTGTGCAGGAGTTAACATTCCAATTAAAATTTTCCTTTCAGCTGAGAGATTCTTTCTGATACCTTTCTTTTAGAGGGGAGCCTATTGTTGGTACCTCTCTGCTTTTATTGAAGGAATGAAAAGTTGGATCAGACCAGCTATGCCTTGTTATACATTCCTGGTTCATCACCCTGAGAGGCTGATTTTACAAAATCAGACTTAAACTAGAAGGGTAATCAAACCAAATGGGTCCCGTTTCCCACTTTATTCACTGTTCACTGAACTGGCGCAGGAGCCCTGGCCATCACTCCTCTCCTGTCGGCATCCCCACCACAGGCGTGGCTTTTGTTACTGGTTTGGGCACAAAGGAGATGGATCCACAGCAGATTTCAAACCAGTGGCTCAGATCTTTTTCATTCTGTGATCAAAATGTAGGTTATGCTTCTCTGTGCTTGGCTTTCATAGCTGTCATACCTGAATTTTCAATGTCCCCCTGACCACCCTGAAATCCAAACCATTCCTTGTAAAAATCCTCATTACTCGAGGAACGTTTTCAGCCCTCACAGAAAACCCTGGATATTCAGTGACACAGGAATTCCGTTTGCAATTAGCATTGTGTAAATTCAATTTGTGACCCCTTATGATTTATCACAGGCATTTTCATTCCTAGCAACGGTAAAATATTCGAAACACATTTTGGTTTTACATTTAATATTGTGAAAGCGTATCACCTTGATGTACAGAGAAGCAGCAGTTTCTGTGTGAGTTGGATATGCACCATTCTGGCTGAACTCCACGAGTTAATAATGTGTTTACACTGATAATAATGTTTCCTGGCTTTTGGTCGTCGGTAATTAATCTGGGAATGGTGCAACACTTTCATGTCTGCTGCAGACTTTTGAGGAAGTTTAGCTGCCTCTATGATGTTTAGCTGAAAATACATATTTTGATTTCTTGGGATTTTTTTTTTTTTTAAGCTGATTCAGAAGCTGACAGATGTAGCAGAGGAGTGTCAGAACAACCAGCTAAAGAAACTGAAAGAAACATGTGAAAAGTAAGTGCTGTTCCCTTTATCATTGATTGCTGTTCCTTGGATTTGTTTAGATACTTTTTGAACTTCCCTTTGTATTTTATACTTCAGAGAAAAGAAAGAACTGAAGAAAAAAATGGACAAGAAGAGGCAGGAGAAGATCACAGAGGCAAAGTCCAAGGATAAAAATCAAATGGAAGAGTAAGTATATCCCTAGATCCATATCCTTATACAAGTTTTTTTCACAGCTGGTAAATCAAAGGGAGGTCTCGACTCTAAATAGGAGGCAGCCTTTAGTCTGACCTCACCAGAGCCCGTTCCCTGATAGTAATTTCATTGCCTGGGGCTAATCCAGTCTCCTGTTCCATGAGCAGGGAGAGCCTGGGCCAGCAGCAGAGGTGCTGCTGTGGGGAGTGGGGATGTTCCTGGGAGCACCTGCTGGAGCAGTTCCCCAAAGCGCTGTTCATCCAGGCCCTGTTCCTTCTAAGCACAAATAGCCTTAGTGCTCCTGTTCCTGCAGGGTTTGATTTCATTTTTGTCTTTTCTTCTTAACTCCATTAAAGCTGCTCTCCAGAAGAAATGGCCGCCCCACACTGTGAGGTTTACTCTGCTTTGGGGATAAACTCCCCTCAGACACCGCTAGTGATCCAGTGACAGTGACGCTCTGGGGGGCACAGGGGAAAGCTGAGCTCTGAGGGTGCAGTGGCCCTGTGCAGGCACAGCGATGCTAATTCCATTTATGCACCACCAGACAACACAAACTGTAGATGTGCAAGTTGATTATGTTCTTCCCAAGGGCACAGGATCCAGGTTTGTTTGTCCTCCTTCGTTTGTTTTGGCAAGCAGCTCAAAAAGAAAATGGAGCATTTTAATCTTGCACTGCTGTTCTTGTTACCAGTCTTTACTTTAGAGCAGTTAAAAATACAAGAGGAACAAACAAAACAAAACAAAAAAGGAAACCCTCTAATGTTTGAGCTTTACCATGTAACAAAGGCACAACTGTGTTTGGTTTTCTGCAGGTAAAAAGGTTTACACAGGTTTTGGAGCCTCTCAAGAGAGAATCTGTGTATTTGGTAACACTGAAAGGAAATCACACACATAGTGAAGTGTTTCAGGTAGTTTAGGAATCAACATATTAAAAATTTCAATAAACATCCTATTAAAAAAAAGATGAGAAAAATTTACTATGAAAAAAGAGGGAGAAATACTTAATATGATTAGAGCTGGTCGGAGAGAATGGAACTCATGTTAGAATAAAGCAGTTGGCCGTTATGGAAATGCTGCAGCAGTAAAAATGAATTGCAGTAGGAAATGATTTGCTGAGAGGTAAATGAGGCACTAGTGAGAAAGGCTCAGGGACAGACAAGTAGCAATCTTTTTTTGTTTTCCTTTCTTTTTTTCATTTTTCCCAAGGACTTTCCTCTGTCAGGCTTTTCAAAGAGCCCTTGGGAGCGGGGAGATGGGAGCTCCATGGGAAGGTCAGCTTTCCCCTGTCTGTGACAAAGCTTGTCCTCGCTCTGGGAGTAGGGCAGAGAGGAGTGAGACCTTCTGCTGAATCCCTTTTGAATCACTCTGGCTACACTGTTGCTCAGCTAAAGCTTTTACACAAATTTGGGAAGGAATATTGCACAGAGATAATAATCCATTGTTTTAATTGTTCTTACTGAATGTTTTTACATCCACGCAGGGCTTGCCTAAACCCACCTGATTCTAGTGCCACCTGAGCAGCAGTCACTGGTCCTGAAGCAGCACTTCACTGGTCTGAGGCAGTCAGGATTTGGAGTAACAGTCCTGAAAATGGTCAACTGAAGTAGCCACAAATTGTTATTTTATGTGCATTTACCTCTTTGGGGGTCCTGTGTTCAGCCTCTGCCCGATGGTTACCAAATAACAATCTCAGAGAGTGACATAAAGTTCAGTTTCCCCTGAGTTCAGCTCTGCGTGGGGGCCAAGCCGTGCCTGCCCTGCTCCCGTGGGAGCTTTGTCCCCCGGTGTCACCAGCAGTGCCTGCTGTGGCAGAGGCTGTTCCTCTGCCACACCGTGGCACTGTGCCTCTGCTCACGGCTCTGCAGCTCCCACGCTGACACATTTGGGACTTGGGGAACACCGCCAGCACTTGGAAAACGTGGCATAATCCTGTGGGAAAAGCCTGCTGGGGAAGAGCAGGGCATGTACTGCAGGTCATGGGGAAGTCTGAGCCCTTGGTGCAATAAAGGTGCGGCCTGGTACAAGGACACACTCAGGGAGTGCAGAAAAATTAATTAGGCAAATCCTTAAACATGGCCTTGATTAGGCAAAGAGTTGCAGGGGGTTCAAATGCGTTGGTGTGATCTTACTGACTCAGTAACTCGTGGAATGCTTCCCCCAGGGAGAAGACGGAAATGATCCGGTCCTACATCCAGGAGGTGGTGCAGTACATAAAGAGGGTATGTCAGGCCAGGGGTTTATTCTGCACCTGGGGGGATAAAATGTCACGCTTCATCTTTCAGATTATATTCAACTGCAGATTCTGAGCTTCAGCATAAAGATTCCACACCTGCTGACTTCCAGCAGATGTGGCATAGACTTTGCTTCGCATTCCAGTTAAAGGAAAACCGGGATTTCAGACAGCTCCTTGTTAATTGTTAGTCAGCATTTGGGGGATGGTTCTGAGCAGGGCAGATTTTAATACAATTTCATCTCTGAATATCCTGTGTGTATTTGTGGCAAACACACCCATTTTTTTAATGGGCTTGCTGTCTCATGAATGCAAAGGTTGCATAAGGAAAGTCAATGAACGTTTAATTGCAGAGTATATTTTAACTTTAATTGCATTTGAACAGTTACTGAAATGTAAAAAGCATTCTGTGAGTTCTGTAAATACAAATCAAAGAATTCCATTACAGTTGTTAGCTTTTCTGCAGCTACAGGTGGCTCACACTGGGCTGAAAGTGTGCACTGCAATGCTTTGGGGGGTGAAATCACTGTGGAATGTATGCAGCATTAAATTCTCCTCTTAATTTCAATGCAAAGATAGTTATGTCCAAAGGTTGGCCCATTTTTGCTTAGAAAAGCCTTGATTTAGGAAGGAACCTAAAGAGTTAGCAAATTAAGTAGGTTTTATGTCCGAGTACATTAAGTGAAGCCCAAAATTTATAATTTAGTAACATTAGGTCTGCAGTAAGTCCTTTAGACATTTCAGATCCTGAACCCCAAGTGTGAAATCTGAGGTTTCGTGTCCACACCCAGCTCAGGGATGCTTGAGGCAGTGGTGTGTGATTTTATATTGGAAGTGTTCATTGTTTTGATGATAACGTTTTAATTTTGATGGGTGGAATGTTTTTTGGGGAGGAGGGGGGAGAATGGGATTTGCAAGCTCTGAAAAAAGATTCTCTGCTCTTTTGTGACAGCTAGAAGATGCTCAGAGTAAAAGGCAGGAGAAACTTGTAGAAAAACACAAGGAGATCCGTCAGCAAATACTGGATGAAAAGCCTAAGGTAAAGAGTTTTTGAACATATGTTACACTGCTAAAATTGCCCTTCAGGAGAGAAAGAGCTCTTGCAGCAGGTAGGCTGATGTTTAAACAGGAGAGAATCCACTGACAGCATCAGGGCCACCCTCGCTGATACTTAGGGTGAGAGAAGTCGAGCAGCAGCCTGGGGTGGGCACCGCTTCAGGTGCAGATGTGGGCTGAGGGTTATTTCTGCGTTGTTCAAGAGCTGTCAGTGTAAAAGGTGCTGTGGCCAGCAGGGTGTGCCCTTCCCTCCCGTGTGCCTGAGCTGCACAGAAGCAAAACACAGTTCCCATGGAAAGGAAAAAGAGATATCTCCTTAGCATGCTGCCCCCGGGGCCTGGTGACCATCCGGCAGGATGGATTTCTGTGGGAAACACGAGCTTTTTTACAATAATAGTGCTTTATATTCCACATTGCTTGCTGGGTTTCCTCTATTTGATGTTATGCACTGCATCTACGTGTAACATTCTGAAATGCGTGTTTTGATCCTTAAGCCTGGGGGCTCACTCTTGCTCTTGGAGCTGGTGGCAGTTTTGCCACCAACTTCAGTGGAGAAGGTTCAGAGTCCTGCACTTGTTCTTGATTTTCCTGTAGGAAAACCTAGGTATAATCAGACTTCCACGTGGAGGGAGACTTAGTTTTGGCAGGGTTCATATCCAAGTGTAGTTTGTCACAGCCCACTGTGTCATGTCTGCTTTCATTTTTTCTGCTCTTGCTCAAACCTGTGTCCTTGGCTTCAGTTCTCATTCCTTGTCTGTGTCCACAGTCCCAATGTTTCTGTGCCTGTATTGCAGCTTGAATTCTAGCACTGGCTGTGAGTTCATCAGTGTTGTAATGTCATCTCTGTGAAGTAGCCAGAGAATAAATTAGGCTAAGGGCTGAACAGCCAGAAGTTTACAATAGTTTGGGAAAATAAAAATGTTTGCACTTCAGTTTTCTACTCAACTTTTTAAAATCGTGTTTATAAGTAAGCTGGAGCTTTCTGATGTTGTGGGTATCTGGGTGTAAAGACTATACATATTATTATGTTTTCTGTTTGGTGCTGTAGGATCATGAGTTTATCAGGCTTGTGAACTGGAATTTAAACACTGGAATTTAAAAAGCCTAAGAATAATCAGTTAGTGCTTCTAGCATCGGCTTGTCTGGGATCCTTGGGCACTTGATTATTCTGTTTGGCTGTGTCCTTCCTTCTTTTTTTTCTTGCTTTTTCTTTTAATTTATTGATGTACTGAGGAGTAGCCTAAAGCACTGGCAATTTGTCACTGAGGACTCGAGCTGAATTTCGGAAGGTTGTGCTGGGCCAGCCGTGTTTGAGTCTTC
Organism: Mystacornis crossleyi; assembly: GCA_013400655.1. NCBI lineage: Eukaryota > Metazoa > Chordata > Aves > Passeriformes > Timaliidae > Mystacornis > Mystacornis crossleyi. The sequence continues at coordinate 381,434 of VYZQ01020616.1, forward strand.
CATCAGTTCTCTCTCTGCCCGGTGTTAGGTCCTGGCACGGAGCAGCTCCAGATCCCTGTCCCCCCTACCGCTGGCCACAGTGCCAGCTCCTGAGCCTGCCCTCTGCATGCCTCCCGAGACAGCCTCTGCAGGGATGTGCTCACAGGGCCTGGCTCCAGGGCTTTTTCCCTTTCCCACACACTGAAACGGGCACTGTGCTGAATTTATGATGGTATGTGCCTCCTGCTTGCATGAGAGGGTTTAGGGAAAACATAATTACTCATTTTATTAAGTCTCTTTTTATGTTTTGCTCCGTGTCCATATTTCATACCCATATTTGCCTCCTCAGTGACGGGGCGGATGATATAAAATAGATCAAATGATTTCCCAGCTGAGCAGAGCCGATGTGTTTTCTGCAGGCAGCAGCCTTTCTGGGGGCTGCTTTTTCAACAACCCAAGCTCTCCTGCTTCAAACACCCACTGAAATTTATTCTGGCTGTGTTAAAAGGCTTTTCTGGCAGCATCAACTCAGCCCCAAACAAAGAGTTTAATATATTAAGAGGGAAGGAATTTTCAGTATTCTCCCCAATAATTCCACTGGAGACAGATCTGCTGTCATCCATCACTGCCGTTTGGTTATTTGTTCGTGCCTCACAGTTTGTTGTGTTCTGGCTCTGTGCGCAGAGCTCTTTCCCAGCCAGGAGGATATCGTGTCACCGAGTGTTGCCAACACACTGCCACAGCCTCTCACAGTTTGTTGGCTTTTCTCAAAGTAGGAGTTTGCAGCTTCCTCTCTTGTGGTGTGCATAGGGCACCAGGAGAAATTTTGCCTTAGAGTGTTGTCATTTTAGACAACAGGTTTTAGAAACTGCACAAACTGGATGCAAAATACTTCCCTGTCCTGGAGGCTTTTTTGTTTTGTTTTGTTTAAAATACCATGTGTTTAGCTGAAAGTGCTTAACCCAGGACTGATTTACACCCTAAGCTCTCCCTCTCCCTCATATATCATTTCTTTGTAGCGTTTGGATGTGAGACTGTTTTGCAGCTTTCGTTTGCAGGACTATTGTATAAGAAAAAGCTTTTTTGCTCCTATGAGAGTTGGAGACTTCCCAAACTGGTACTTTTAGGCAAAAGATTGGAGACAGCTTCCTGTGGTCCTGCTGGAGTCAGGGCAGGCACTGGCTTTAGTGGGCTCAGAAGGCGGTTCCGTGTCTGTGTGGGTGATGGCAATATCTTTGTGAGAAACTGATCTGCGGTGCTGCAGAAACTGAGTGTTACAATTGAGTCTGTGTGTGGATGGAGCCAGACCAGCCCCTCCCACAAACAGGCTTGGAAAAAGGAGACTTATGACCTGTTAAGAAGTCAAATGCTGACTTGAGTCTGGGTAAAAGCTCCCTAACTTGCCATTTGAGCGAAATCATACTGGAAACAAAGTTGATTCCCTCCTGCTGCTCTTTCCTGACAGCATCATTACCAAGCTAGGCCGTATTGTATTTTCTTTTCTCTCACTGCTTGTTTTTTCTTACATTATCTACTGGCAGCTCCATTATCAGCAACAACTTATATTTTCTTTCTCTCCCATTCTACTGCTTTGTCTCCCCCTCTTAGTCACTGATACACGTTAAGCTTGTCCTGTCCTTATCTTCTTCCCCTTGGGCATCTCTCCTGCCTGCTGTGGAGGCTGCTGCAGACAGCAGCTCTGTGCACTGCATTATGTCAGAGCAGGGTGTGATTTTGGATCCTGCACTCCGGCACGTCTGGCACACGACATCAGAGCACAGAGAGTATCCAGGATGGGCATGGCCACAGCGTCTCACTTGCTTTGTCCTTGACAGCTTGTGCATCAAATTAAACACAAATCAAGTGCATTTCCTTCCCCCTGCACCCGCGCCTCCATTCCGTTGTAATTACAAAAATCAATACACGTGAGACATGACAAGGAATTAATTATTTTTCTGAGAATCGACTCAGTTACAGTAAATAGACCCAAGCCTCCCCTAATTGGAATCAATGAGACTTTTGTTATCCACGCTGGTGGGGCAGAGCTACACTTAAATCTCAGTGTAATACTGAGACTCCTGTGCTCTTGCACTCCGCTCCTGCTTTCAGCCAAGTTGCCTGGATTCTTTTGGCTCCAGTGGACCATGTTCTTACAGGCCCAGCTGTCAAGAAAGGGGTAACTCCTGTGGTTCCTCAGGTTGCAGCCCGTGTTTCTGCTCACAGCTGCTCTACCCTTCACAACCCCAGCGTAGCCAAGGCCTGCCAGGTGGTCTGGGCTCCTGGAGGAATGTGGGAAATGGCGCAATTCAGGCTGGGGCTTTGTGGGAAAAGGTCCGACAGATCTACAGAGGCACCAGGAACTGTGCAAACTTAGAACAAAGCGTTGCATCTCTCTAGTCTTTCAAGGGAATGAAGAGGATACGCAGCCTTAAGGCATGAAATTCCCTTTTCTCCTCAAAAAGTATAGTGAAAACAATTTTTAAAAATTATCAATCTGTTCTTGTTAATGGAAAATAGAAGCACCTGATGCATACTAACTCGCTTTCATACATTTATCATCTCCCAATTTGGCATGTGTTATTAATTGCTCCCCGTGGGAGTTGACACTTCCACATCCAATCAAAAATTAATATTAACACTGTACCTGAAAAATTCACGGAGGCACAGAATGATCCGTAGTCGAGTTGTGGAGCAAATGAACAAGATGCTGATCTTTTACAGCAGGAGAGCCTCTCCTATCTCCAAGGCTGCAGCTTTGGTGCTTTAGGTGAAACTCTGTGGTCACCTCGTGCAGGTGATGCTGTTGCGTTAAATGGAGCTGTTCCCTGCAGGAGGGTCAAACAGCAAATGTGTCCTGCAGCACTTCGAGCAGGTATTGCAGCACTTCTGGAAGGTGTTGCAGCTGCCCTCGGAGCTCAGAGCCACTCTCTGCTCCTCTGGAAGGGAGCAGCCCTTAGGAACTTTGATGAGTATTCCAGTGTCGCTTCAGCTCCCTGTTAATTCACAACAACGCTGTGTCCACCACAATCCCCTTTTTATCCTTTACACCTCTGCAGGAAGCCAAGCTGTCTTTTGGGCAAGCTGCACTTAATTCAAACACTTCCAGATGCATTCCAGTTCTACCACAGGCAACTCTTCAAGAATTTTGGGGAAGGAGTTTGGAGGAAAAGGTTATTTCAGTTTACTGGGGTTCATGGGACTTTTCATTGCCTGATTTGGATTGGACAGGAGAAAGTTGTCCTCCCAGAAAATGAGTATTCAGAGTCATTGCAAAAAAAACCCATAAAAATGATTTGATAGCCAGTGTAGTATTTGAAAAGTTCTTCTTTTATTTTCTCGCTGTTTAGGTAAAAATTTCTTTGGTTAGTTCATTCAGTTTTAACATTTCCAAAGTTTAAAAGAAATCTGTCTTCCATCTGTGGCTGCTAAGCTAAAATGACTTATGGCATTATCTGCCAAAAAAGCAGAGAATTAAGAGGATTGAAATAATTTACTGTTTGTTTCACTGTTCAGCTTTGGGTTTTGGTGCTTGTGTATTCATCAGAGAGAATAATAAAATACTTCTTTACCTCATTAAGTGGGCAGCAGCACAGAGAAATGAATGGAATTTTCATAGCCTGGGTGATCAAGAAACATTTAAAAGGAATATTTAAAAGTAAAAAAATAAAATACAGACTGAGATTTACAAATCTTCCCGTGACTTGATTTGGAATCTTCCCACTTCTGGATCAGAGCTTGTGTTTAAATTTTGGGATGCAGTATTCATGGCCCATTCCCTGCAGGATCTTGGCACCTTGCTCAGCACCTCTCAGCATCCAGCCCTAAATGACAGTGAGCCCAAACTTTGAACAGCTGAAGCCCTGATGGGCTTTTAGATGTTGTATTGGTGCAGTTACTAAGCAGTCCCCGGTTGGAGAATACTATCTTGGGGATGGTGGGCCCTTTAGGGATCCACCTTTAGGGTGGGCCCTTTTTTCTCTTTCTCCCAATGGGATAAATACTGCAGAATGCACTTTCTGCCTGCAAACTGAGTAGTAAATAATCTCACTTCACTTGTTAAAAATAAATAGGCTGACCTTTATCCCATGCCAGTTTTATAGCAATAAAACTTCCTTAAGTTCTCTGAAGTGACTGACATGTCACAGGCCTGAGATCAAAAGAATTCAGGCCAATAACAGGATGCTCAAAGGATTATTGTCGATTTAGGCCTTGCTTGTTTACATTTTTCTTCACAAATCCACATTTTAAACCGTTGTTTATTTTTTCCAGCAGAATAACTCTTGCAGTGTGAGAAATGAGTATCAGGTCACAAAAGATACATCTAACAATTGGAGGTGATATTTATTGTGTTAACTGAACGTCTCCAGTGTTATTCTTACACGTACGTGTTCTTGGGAACATTAACTTTTAAATTAACAGCATCACATTTCCAGTGTGAATATGCAAAATGCTTTCAAAAGTTTTTTTACTGAATTCTGACAGCACTTTCTTGTAAATAAAAATGTCACAAGCTCTTTGTAGGAAGAATGTAAATGTAAAGAAATACTTTGATGAATGGGACACATGGAAAAATATGATCAATTTAAATTGGAGTTTATTGATAGAGGGAGAGATTTTTCTTACGTGGGTCATGGAGACTGAAAGCCAGAGAAAATCTTGGGTTTGCTCTGGAGCAGCAATAAAAGGGGAAATAAATTACTTGAAAGGGCAGACTTTTTTCAGTTTTGCGGTAGTGTAAATCAGAAGGAACATTACCAAGTTACCAGCGCTGCTGGTGATTTAAAGATACTCGTGAAGGCAAGCGTGTGGTCCATAATGGAGGGCATGTGGCAGCCAGGCCTGACTTGTGAAGGTTACTGAGATGTACCTGGATAACATACTCATAAATTAGAACTGCCAGGGTGGTGGTGGTGGTCTGGGGTTTTTTTTAAGAAAAGTGATTTTAGAATCCAGCTACTCTCTGTGGACAAAACAGCTCACAGAAAATTACTTTTTTAAAAAGGCAAAAATGTGAGAATTCTTTCTGCAAAAAAAAGAAACCTCACTGATTTGGGTTTTTTTCTGATTTTCAAAAGTGAATCTGTTCTATATTCTACCTATCTCAGATAAGCACATTTCTCATGTCCCAGGCCACTCTGATTAGTTGGTTAATTGGCCTCCCTAATACAAGAAAGATGAAATCCAAAGCGGAGCTGAGGCTCTGCTGCATTCCCAGCTGTTCGCCGGGGTGTCCAGCTTTGTGTGACACAGCCAGCACTCAGAGAGGTCCCTGCTGCTCAGGAGCTCCCCGTGGCTGGAGGCAAAGCAGAGGGAGCATCCCCAGCTTCCCTCTGCCCTCAGCAGAAGGTGCAGCTGCCTTGGGACGGTGCAGGGGTGAGAGGCACAGAATGGGTTGGGTTGGCAGGGACCTTAAACCACCTCGTTCCACCCCTGCCGTGGGCGGGGACGCCTCCCACTGGGCCAGGTTGCTGGAATCCAGCCCGGAATCCAGCTTGGCATCCAGTGCCAGCCGTGGCAGCACAGAGAGGATCCACTCTGCTCCTCAGCACCCCTGGTGGCTTCTGCACGGTCCCGGAGGTGCTGGATGGCAGCACGGATGAGCCCAACCGTGTGTGATTGCTGAGCCATAAAGGGGTGGTTATTTACCATTATGCAGATAAAAAATGCATGTTCCCAGCTCATGGCAGCCCAGTGCCGTGAGGATCCAGCCAAGTGAGGGAACAGACCCTGTTCCCTTGGAGCTGGGTCGTTGTTCCACAACACCCCCACGTGCAAACAGACCCACTCGTTGAAAGCAAGGGAATTGCTTCATTCATAGGGTAACAGATTTGACAATACTGCACTGCTCCTCTAATTCCTAATTTGAGTCAGAAAGCAGATCAGTTAAAGGGAGAAAAGGGAAGTCATGAATTGCTGTAAAATTATCAGCTGTATAGTAAACACCAAAAAGTAAAAACTACATTTTTTCTCCCTTTGTAAAACAGACTCATAGAACGGTTTGTGTTGGAAGGTTCCTTAAAGACCATCCAGTTCCAACCCCCTGCCATGGGCAGGGACACCTCCCACTCGGCCAGATTGCTCAGAGCTCCATCCAGCCTGGCCTTGGGCACTTCCAGGGATGGGGCAGCCACAGCTTCTCTGGGCAGCAGCCACAGCTTCTCTGGGCAGCATCCACAACTTCTCCGGACAAATATCATTTCCATAAGCAGACCTAACTTCTGATTTTAACATTTGTGAATAGCTGATCCCTCTCAAACAAGCGAGCTTCCTATGCAGAGAAGAGTGCAGTGTGTTTCTCCATGGGCTGAAGATAAAACTGGGGAAAGGGTGTGAAAAATGAATATATAGCTTCTCTCTGCAAAGTCGAGTTCAGGATGAAAACATTCTTGGGAGAGCACCTCTTCTCTGCAGAAGGTGCTCCTCTGGGTACTGGACGTGGTTAAGGATGACAAGAAAATGCCACCCTGGAGTGAACAGTGTAACACTGAAAGGCCCCTTCCCTGTTCTCTGTGGCGTCTCAGAAACTTCCACCTGCACTGTCCCATTCCGTGCCCAACCACAGAGCTCGTGTGTTGGGCTTAGGGCCGGATGCCAGCTGTCACTCGGTCCCTACACCCCTGTGACCCCCTCCTGCACTCCCTGGGCTTCCAAATTTATTGCTTTCCACAGCAAAAACTCCCAGAGCGGGACAGGTGGCTGGCCAGGTAGAACTGCCTGTGAGAGGAAAGAGCGCAGAACTCACCGGTGTGTGCATTGTGGTCTCTGAGGAGAAAACAACCAAAAGCGATGCTAAAAAATTTAAGAAGCCGGGGACTGCAAACGTTTTGTGTCAGGATGTTTAGCTTAGACTGCACAATATTTAAACCTGCCCAGAGAGGTCTGTGCTGTGGAAATATTTGTGATTCTGCAAAGGCAAGTGCTTTGCATGCTAAATCTCAGGGAGCAACAGGGCACCACAAGCTGTTGACTCCCCTTCCCCTCTTCATGAGCTAGGGTGGCGCTCCAGGAAAATCCGTGATAAAACACAGGCTGAATTATTCATGGGGTGTGCACAGATAGTGTGTTTGGAATGCATGGCAGCACACGGAGACACTTCACAGTGCACACTCAGCACCGTGGACACACTCGGGGCTCTCAGACTGAGCCAGAAATGCCACAGAGCACTCCTGTGCTCGTCATTGCAGCAACAGCAGCAACATACTTCTTAATTATCAGACCTTCAGTGCAACGTGACAAATGACACGAGATCCAGTTTGACAAAGCTAATGGAAAAGTGTTGAAAGAAATATTAATGCTTAGTATGTGAACTCATTAGAGAGATGCTTTAAAATGCATGAAATGGGGCAAAAAATGTGTTCTTTAATGAACAGGGAAATAAAATCAGTGGTCCTGCAAAGCTTGTAGTGTACGAACAGCTTTGTGCATGCAAGTCATTTGTCAAGAGAGTGACAGCGTTTTTGTGCAGAATCCCCCTGCAAAGCAGAGGCACTGGTGGAAATAATGCCGGGTGTCTGCACAGGAGGGAGTCGTGCGAGTTGCTTTAACTCTACAGTCGTGACAAGGTGGGTGATGGGTGCATCTCACACTGAGACCCTTTAGGATGATAAATACACTGTTAGAAAGGGTAACACAAATCAAAAAACCAGTGTTAGCGTTTCAAAAGTGTGGATTAAAGAGTGTATTAAAAATCGTGTATTGCCTATTTCAGGGAAGGATTTTTCTTTTTAGAAACAACAAAAATAACAAGAAAATGCTGTTGTTTTGAGATGCAGTCTCTTCCCACGAGATTTAAGAGTACTGAGCTTGATAGGGGAAGCAAGCCCTGCACATCCAGAAGGGAGAAAAAGTGGCAGGGAAGCATTTCAGCCCCATTTCCACATTGTTTCCGTTGCTGCGTGGGTGAGCTTCCAAAGGTCTGGCAGCCCTCTGGAGTCAGTAGCAGAATAGCTGGGAAAAATGTTCCCTGGAAAGATGACTTTTCATTAAATTTCTCCTGTGAGTCGCTTGCAACAAATCAGCATTTTCTAACAGAGGAGTTCCACAGGGTTGCTGCAGTTGCATAATGCAGGAGCTGTGGGTGATGACAGTCCATAGGCTGGACTGGAGTGACTCAGTAAATTCCCATTATTCAGCCCTTGTTTGGAAGGAGGTGTTGCCAAGAGAACGTGGAGTGTGACTAAGCACCTAAACTGCAGCTCCGTACCTGAAAATGGTCTCTTTTGTGGAGTCCCAGAGATTCGTGAGCTCTGTGTGGAATAAACGGGTGTGCCTTGGAAGGGCAGACCCGGTCCGGCTGTGGTTAGATTGGGAGCCCCGACTCCAGGAGGGTCAAGGCAAAATTTAGACTTTGTAACGTTATCTTTTAACATTGTAACCAAGCGTTGTAACATTGGGTTTGCAAAGTCATGAGGGTGGTGACAAGTAACGATTATTGTTCTTTTTAACATTATCTTTTAACGTTGTAACCAAATCTTGTAACATTTAGTTTTCCAGTCATGAGGGTGCTGAAAATTCACGATTTTTGTTCTTTTTCCTCTTACTCCCTAAAAGAAATGAAAGAAAAAGCAGTTTTGATGTTTATGTGATAGAAAAATTCTTCTTTTTAAGCCTACTGAGCATGGGCCAGGAAATCTCAGCCTTGGTTTATTCAATCAACTTTGCAGCTCTCCAGATTGGCCTCTGGTTTATAGAAATGAAGTCATTCACTAAGGAGGGTTATCAGGCATAATATTACCCTGCTGATAATGGAAGGAGGTTTCTCAGCCTTTTGAATTTCTCCTTTTTTCTATTTCCCCACTTTACTCCATTTTACCTGCTCTCCTACTTGTCCTTCTCCACCTTGCATCAAGCCTCTTTTCACAGTATGTGCTTTCTTTCTCCTGCTCTTTCTATAGACTTTATTTACTTACACTTCATATACCCTTCCTCCCTCTTCCTCTTTGCCATCACTTGCTGCTATTAAATTTGAAGGAGTATCTCCAAGTACCTGTGGGAGTGGTGTCTCTTTCAGATGAAAAAGCGCTTTGAAGGAGCAGCCTGAAGGGGAGAGGTGTTAAAAAGCTGCCATGACGTGGTCTGCATGTTTGTGAGCTTGGCTGGGAATGTGGAACCTTCCATCAGATAAAAGAGATTGATACACAGGTTACAAAAATGTGTGGAAAATATTCCAGGCGTAGAACAGCTCCAGTTCCACAGGCAGGGAGCTGCCTAATCCAGATCAGCCCATTCCAGAGTGGCTGGGCCACTTTGCCACTGCACAGGAGGCAACTGAGTCGTGTTCGGCAGAGCCCAAGCTGAATATCCCGGGCACAGCAGCGTTGGGAAAAGCTCCCCACTGCTGTGTTTTGGTTTTCAGAGGGCCAGACACACACACAAAGGGTGTTTAGAGAGTAAAGTCTGAATTTCGTCAAATGCAAAACTTTTTAGGTTATGTTTTCAGCATGCCTAAATCTACAAGCCTTTATATCAAAATCCTTCGCTGTATGTTTGGGGTTTTTTTCCCTTTCAGACCTGATCAGCCATTCACTCAGTCCTATTCATCGTCAAAGACAGTCTCCAGTAATATTCTGCATTTCCTTTGATTTCTTTCACTCATTTCTTAAAGCAAGGTGACTGCTGACAAGCAATTACATGCCAGTTTTAGTGTAACAAACACCCTTGATTTATACATCAAGGAAGCCAGACCTCACTTGGCAACAGAAGCAGCGCTCAGTTAGGAAGAGATGAAACGAGGAAAGCTGATTTCTGTGGTACCGAAACATCACCCACTTTCCTTTTCCCTTGCAATGTGCTCTGCAAATGCATATTATGGAACAGACCAAGTGTGTGTAGGAATGTGCAGATATCCTAAAGCACATCACAGCAGCAATGTTTTACAGTGCATCTGATAACCAGGTACACTGAGAATTACATCTTCGAAGGTGCTGAATGGGCCCACAGGTTTGTGATCCATGACACTGATTCCTGGTCCCCACAGGGCAGATAAAAATGTCGTCTGACATCTGAAGGTTAATAAATGGAGCATTACTTAGGAGCCAAGCTGTTACCTGTAACCTCACTAAGCCGCTCATGGCCAGTGTGAATTTTAATCACATTGTAAGGAACTAGAGTAGGTATAATCCATTTGTTTATACTGGTGAATAAATGTGTTTTCCTATATGTAATAGTAAATATTTGGCTATGTGTGCATATGCACACATGCTCACTAGCTATATTAAGAACACGCATATGCTATAATTTTAGAGATTTAGTTTGATATGTACATTCTGGATGGATCTGTTAAACTACAGTTGTTCACAGCCTTGCAGGATGGAAAATTCAGTATCATAAAATTCTGTTAGCAATTTTCAAACTGGCATGATCACCTCTCTGTTAATTACAGTGTGATTCAAACCTTTTTTTTTTTTTTTTTTACTTTCTTTTTTTCCCCTGTCCTGTAAAATTGCCTGCTTAATAGTCTGGTTTCCTTCTGGAAAGACAATAAATGGGGAACAAATTTTGCCTGCCCGTTGGGAGCCTTCCTTGGCTGTGAACGCAGCAAAATGGCACAAGGGAAGGGACCGTGGGCAGTTGGTGGGAATCAAAGGTTTGGTCAAGAGAAGGACACGCAGAACACTGAACATGCTTTTCACAGCTCAGGAAGGAGCTGTGCTGCAGCATGTCTGGGGGAACGGCCGAGCAGTGATTCATAGACTCACCTCCTTCCTCTCACCCTGTAGAAAACACAGAGTATCTGTGTACCAATAGCACGAGTTACCATCATCCCTGCTTATCTCTTGCAAAACTGCCCTAACGCTCCTTGAATTATATTAGGGTTTGTTAGGTTAAGCACATTGGAGATTTTGAGGTGTTCAGATAATAAGGGGTATATAAATACAAATTAGACAGTAGATATAGGAGGAAGTCGTGGAGGGTTTCGCTGAGCATTATCTGCTAGATAAATTCTCTTCTCAGCAAACTGCAGTGGCTCTTCCCTCCAAGGAGAGGCTCTTTGCAGTGCTTAACAGCTACCTGCCTCACAGAAAGGGCTCCAGCAGATTTATCTCCTCACCCCAAAGAGTAACACATCGTCAGTAGTGGCAGATTGCAAAGCAGAGAGATGGATTGGCAGGGGAGAAGACAAGTGAAGCATCAAAATGTCATCCTGCATTCATTATGTCTGTGGCTTCCCAATTAATGCACAGAATCTCTGCTCTTAATGGAGTCGTTACCTCTAGAGCTGCATAAACCATTCTGCCGAACGCTGTTTATTTTTTCCCTCCTGTTCATTGTGAAACAAATGTTCCCTTTCTCCCCATCACTTTCCTCTTCCATTTTTCTAATTGGAAATGACATTTTTAATTTGCCTTCCTGTTTATTAGTCCAGCATTCCTGCTTCCTGGGATTATCTGGATACCTTTGCCTCCCCACCTGCCCCATCTGGTGTGGGGCACAGGGAAGGCTCCATCACTGAGAGCTTCTTGTACCAAAGTTGAGAGTAACAGTGATAGTTTCACAGTTCCACACTCTTTGTTGTGTTGATACAGTAATGAAACATCTTCTGCTCTTGCACTGAGTTTTCTGCTATATTTTGGTATATGCTGGTAGGCAATTCTTGCTCGTGCGGACAAGATGTACTGACTCCTTACTTGCCCTAATGGTGTAATTACTCTATCCAGCATCCCTTGCTCAGCTGTAGAGTTGTGTGAGTACACTTACAGACTGTGATTTGAACTCCTGGGTTTTCCTTTGATTTTTATCTTTTGCTGAAGGGCACAATCCCAGCATTTCTACCTTCTGTACACATGGAGTACAAAAGCTTTGTAAGGATCACCTTGGCTGTAAGGCTGCTGTGTCAGTGCTCCCCCAGTCACCCTTCCCTCACCCATTTCAATCAGATTCACTCGCTGTTTGGTGCATCATAAAAAAATAATGTGACTTTCTAGCTCAGAAAAATTGTTGCGTTTAGAGCTGGTAACATATTGTGAGGAAATACATTTTGTATTGGTTTGCTGGGTTCATTGTCTGCCTCTCTTGCAGGTGGTGTTACTCACTATGCAGAGGGCACTGAGGAATGTCCTCTCTGTCCAGGCTTGCTGATTGTTTTCCACCACAAGCAGCGTTCTCTAGTAACTTTTGTGGTGGCTTTTCAGGTCAAGGCTTCTGTTTCTCCCTCCGAGAGCTGGGCAGTTGTTGTCTGGTGCACAGGCCTGCGACAAGATGCAATATTAATAACACAGCAGGGAAAACCAGAAGTGTATTATTCATGTCATGTGAAGAGTCACAGCTTGGCCTGTGTTTTATAGGAAAAGCTGCCTTCAGAGCAGTAACTGATCCCACTCCATCTCCTGCCTTACCAGATCTAAATTTTCCTGAGCAAGTATTTGGATAAGGTGATGTCCACTATCCTGTACTCTGTGCAACCCACAATTATTGCCATATGTGAACCACAAATTTGCTCCTATTTAATAACTCAGTTTCCCTCTCAGCAGTTCCCTCTCAGCAGACAGATTCCACGCTATTCCCCAGCTGGCCCTCTCAATCCTATTTGCAGCTCTTACTGCCCTTCCTGTCACTCACACTCGAGTCCTTCACACACAGACCATCATTTTCCTGAGTGCCTGTGCAGCCCTGGCTCGTCACTTACCACGAGGGTGGCTCTTGGGACAGCAGCTCCCAGGGGAGCCTTCCCCCAGCATCCTGTCAGGCTTCCCATCCCGGCTCAGGAGGAAACGGAGCGATATCCGGCAGCAGCTCCACATTATATATTTACTTATTTCTCATCAGAGCTTTTAGAAATGTTTTAGACACTTAGCAGCTTCTGTTGCAGTTACAGGGGTCTTTAATCTGCAGTTAGATACAAAATTTGGGTGCATTTTTTTGTCTCTGGAGCCTGTTACTTAGTAAAGAAACAAAATTTCTAACCCATCCTTTAAGTGCCTCTTTTAAAACTGCGTCTTAACCAACTTTTAACCCACAACTGGATCACGTCTCCCCTCATTCTTTTTTGCCCTGTGTGTTGCACTTCCTTCTTTGATTCAGAGTACAGTGTTGGAATTCACACCAAAATGTTGCCCTTGACCTCCCTGTGACTCCTTAATTCCACTGAAATTGCTTACTTGTTGTTGTTGGGTTTCAGTTTCTGTTATCCACCCATAAAAATCTAGGATTCAGTTCCCTGGAAGTGACATGTGGGGATTATTTCTGTGGAGTTACGTTCAGTTATGGCATTGATCCCTAGCAGTTCATTGCACGTTGCAACGTTAATATTTGGGATCAGCTTGTGGCCTGAATAGAAAGTAGCCCTTTTTGGGGGCTCATCACTGAGACAGACTGTGGTGGTTTCCCTCTCTCCTTTACCTGCTCTGCAGACATTTCTTTTCCAATGCATTTTCCTGAAGGATTTTCTGTCCCTGGCCCGTGCTTCCTCAGGACACTCGGCCGGAGGCACCAGACGGCCCCGGTGCCTCAGTGAAGCTGCTCTGCCTCGTTCGCAGAGCTCGGAGCAGCCTGAGCTTTCCCTGGATCTCAGCCCATCAGATGAAGCAGTTTCTCTTCTGAGCTGCCAGAAGTCAGGCTTTCCCAGTTTCCACTTTTTCCTTGTTCTTCCCCAATTTGTACTTTTTCACTGCCAGGCTCTCTTGGCAGCTCGAGGTGAAGTGCTGTTGAAACGCTCTCTGTTGTTACAGGCCCCGTGGAGTGGTTTGGGTTTGCCTCCGTCAGAGTTCAGCAGCAGAAAAGTTTCAAGCATTTTCAGGGTGTTCTTGAGCCCTGCAGTTGGTGCTTCCTGCCATGCAGGGACATCTGAACAGGCCACAGGGATTTCTCAAATAACAGAAACAGGGAGGTGCCCCCAGGACGAGCAATGTGAATGGTGAAAAGCTGCTGGAACAAGGAGACTGGATAAATAGCTCATAAATGGCAACCATTTCTCCTGGTTTTTCTATTTTAACATAGAGCAATTGATGGGGGTGGGGGGTGTTAATATTTTTTAAAATTAATATTTGGAAGTGGAAGTTTTAGTTACTTTGCTCTAATCGCTGATTAAGCCCAATAAATTTCAAGCTGGTATTTGTCTTTTTAATACACCGAGCTTCCATATTTGTTGGTTTAGGCTGTTATGCTTTAAAAACATCCAACATATCAAATCAATCTTTTATAGTAGTTAAGTATTTGGGCTTATTTAGACTGAAAATTTGATTTCTAACACCATAAATGAAGGTATATGGTGCATAGTTCACCATGTAGATCATTATGTGGTCAGAAATAGATGTATATCTATATATCTATATATATGTAATATATAGATCATTATGTGGTCAGAAATGCTTCGTTTTCCTGATGAATCCATCATAGCATAGAGACCTGTGGAGTTCCTAAATAGAGAAAGGTAAAATTCTAAACTCAAACACCATCTTCAAAGTACTTCAGTGAGCTATGCCCTTTTGCAAATGTTACCTATAATGACATCCAGATTCTCCATGAGGTCTTATCCCTTATAACTTTCTGGATGTTGAATATTCACCCTTTTAATAATTTGAAATTCATCTGGTGTCATAAACAGCAGACAACTGTGGGCCGTCATCATCCCATTCTGCGTTTCAGAAAGGTTTTATTTCATTTTAGTTAGTGGCTGAAATGATACAATCCTCTTTTTCTCTTTTTTTTAATTTGGTGGCATTCTTGGGCACAGGTAGACACTGATGCCTTAGATTTTAACCTTTATATTTTTCAAATCCTGTACTGCCCAGTGTGTAACTCTGGAGTTTCGTGTGGCCTGTTAACTGCTGTTCTCTCATGCTGGTTAGACATAACAAAGCTTCTCCAAGCTTGCTCTCCAAGGACACCCAGATTGTCCTAGGCCCAAAATGTGTAAACCAAAATGTTAGGAGGGGGGCAAACTTGGGGCAAATTACATCATTAACTGAAGTTTTAATTGGAGAATTAACCCTGATATACAAATGAACCAAACTTATAAAAGTGTGAAGAACTTGTGACCCAGCATCCATCTTGGGAGTAGCCAGGGTGGACCTTTGGAGGCCCTTCAAATAAATACCTCCTTAATTCCCTTATTCCTGTCTAGTCTCTGTTTTTAGGTGGCCGTTTCAGGCATCAACATCATCAGTGTCTTTGATGAAAATGGCTGTTATTTAACTTGGTTTTGTGCCAGGGTTTCCTTCAGCTTCCTGTTTTGAAAAAAAGACTGTTGCAACATCAGAGACAGAGTGAGTTTTGGCATAAAGATAATCTTTCACTGCCTTGTGGGGTTTTGGGGTCTCAGTCTCGCACTTAGATGGAAGTGGAGGATGTTGTGCAGCTCATTTGTTAACGTTTAATGCTGCTGCTAACTGGCAGTGCAAGAGTATTGTCATCCTGGGAATATTTCAGCCTTTTCACCTTTTCCTACTTTTGTGTGGATTTGTGCAAATGCGATGAGTGCCGGCTGAAGAACTGGTCAGGTGGGATGCTCTAATTACGTTTCCTCAGACTTTGCATTTCCAAGACTTTCATCTTTCCACATTGCTGAGCTGTTTAATTCACTTCAATTAAATTATGGGTCCTAAAGTGAATTTTTACAATTTAAGGGGCCATGAAATGATGGAGCTGAAGGATACTCCAAGGGCAGTAGGTGCAGGACTGGAGGTGAGGCTCATCAGCTCTGAATGTAGGTACCTACAAGAAACCTGGGCATGTCTCAAGTCCTTAAAGGGAAGGAAATGGTGCTGGGAAACAATTCAACTCTCCCATTTTTTTGCCTGCTCTGTTGGAAGACCAGCACAGAACTCCCAGAGATTCCAGCAGGACCTATGGCACACATTTGATTAAAAATTATACTGAGGGTGAGGCTGTTAAATGGTGTCAGCAGAACTGGCCTGAAGCTGTCTAATGAAAGAGACAGGCATTACATTTCTGAAGCAAAGGATGAACTGAGATTACCTCTTCTGACAGGTGTGAAGCTTTCCTGATGCATGTGAAAACAAATAGGGGATATTCTCCAAATTGCTGCACCTAATTTTTGCCTGTGAAATGGATCCCTTTAGGAGAATAATTCTTGTGGTTTAGATTAGCTGTCAAAGAAGATTCTTAAATGGCTCTTTACAACAAAAAAGTGATTTATCTTGGCTGGGTTTTTTTTCTCTAAATGGATATAGTAACACTAGATTGCAGTACTTTCAAGCTTTTCAGTAAACCCCACAAGAGCTCTCAGGTCCCCAGCGTCCCCTTCTAAATGGCCACCTAGCCCAGGGTCAGGCTGTTCCAAGGTAGCTTCAATTACCCCAGACTGGTGAATCTGAAGTTTAAATAAGATTTATGAGTTGCATTTTGTGCCTTCAAATCAGAAGGAATAATAATGAGTACTGTTGCATTTGTTACAAATGTCTTTATAAACATAGTTAATAACAAAAAGCAAGGAAAAATTGTAGAAGTTCAGACTAAATGTTCTACATTTGCATTTCATTATTCAGGATGTTTTTCGGAAAAACTAAAATTTTAGAAGAGAAATTCAAACCATAATCATGATGTTAAGTTAAAGCCAACCCTCTTTTAAAGAGTGAAATTTGACTTTCTAGTAACCAGTCATCTGCAGAAACAAGAAGTGAATTTTACTTTGCATAGCATCAACTGAAATGATTTTGTTTTATAAGACTTAGTGTGAGAAGAATGATGCAATTTGCACAAAAGGCTCTTGGACATATTGGGGTGTTTCCTGACAGACGGAGGTTTGTACTACAGATGTGTTTTATTCGTTCACATCTGAGCTTTACTGACGGCCACTTCTGTTGCATTCCTTTAGCACGGAGCAGCTCCGTGTTTCCATCGGTCAGGTGTCTCTCCTGAGATTTTAAATGTAAAATTGGAAGAGTAACTAAGTCAGGGAGGGTAGGTTGTATTGTCAAGAGGAAAGGCAAGGTTGTATTTCATCTGTGGTTTTGCTTGTGAAAACAAGTTAAAGCTCGGTATAAATTCAAGTTTTGCTTTCTAATTCTGTAAGAACAAAGTTGAGTTTGTGTTGCTCATTGTCCGCTTCACCTGTAAACTGGATGAAGGCTTTACGCAGAGAAAAGAACAGCAACTTAGAAAAACTTCAGCTGCCTTTGCTGCTAATCCATGAAAAATTGGGCACCATCGCTTTACTGGCAAAGCAAAGAGGAGGGCTGGGATGTGGAAGTATAAAAAGCCACGCTGTCTGGAAACTTGCTGCCGGTCCTCAGAGTTTCACTTCCCAAGCACAGCAGGCCCATGCCTGGGAAGAGCTGTCCTGCAGCATGGATGGTACATTGGACAGCGCTGGGACTGCCGTGGGTCCCTCCCCGCGGGTCCCTCCCCGCGGGTCCCTCCCCACTGGCCCCGTGGCTGTGCAAAGACCCAAACCAAGGCCATTCTCCTTGGCTTGTGAAGAGAAACATTCCCTGCTTCCCTGAGCAGAGCTGTGCAGGGTGATCCATCAGCCCGGCTCGCAGCTGATGGGCAATGACAGAGTGTGAGAGGGGAGGGGAGGGGTGTGTGGTTATAGGTGAAACCTGCCTGGCGCTGGTGCTTGCAGGGACACAGTGACAGCGCTGCCAATTCCCTGGGAATAGAAGGGAGACAAAGCAAGAGGGATCTTCAAGTGGTGCTTAGGACTTAAAAAAAATCACACGGTAGACAGGCCACAACTTTTAGTTCTATAACCATTACAGAGAGAGGAAAAAGCTCCTCCTGTTATCTTCCCCACTTGCCTTTATCCTTCGCTATCCTGTGGTTTTTAAGGATTTTTTGCAGACTGACTAAATTTTACTTTCTCCGGGCACACGTTCCCAGACACCGGCTTTGATTGTGTCCTTGTTCTCAGCCATTTCCAAACTGGGAACTGTCTGAGATTCCTGCTACTCAGCTATGGGACTTTGGGCACTTTTTTTCCCCCTTTTGGCTTACTCTTCACTATAACCCTAAAAGCACATCCAAACTTGTGGTCAAGGGAGCAGTTCTGAGCAGAGCTGGCGTCAGGCAAGACAGCTCCAGAGCAGTTGTCACCGGAGTCAGGAATCTGGGAAGAGCTGTTTATCTGCAGTGTGATTAACAGGGTGATGCCATGGATTGCGTGCCCAAGCAAACGTTTTGGATACCATAAATTTTCTTACCCCTATGACTTAATTTAGACATTCCATGTGGCACTTTAAAATAAAGAATTCCCTAGAGCACCATTATGGAAACAGAGTTTCTCTTGGATTTTGCCCAGTGTTATACCAAGGGATCACTTTTAAGGACATCTATTGTCGCTGTTGCCTAGAAAAAGCAGTTCAGCCATAATAGGTTGGTTGTGTACACTTTCAGCAAACCTTTAAATATTTATACTTTCTAATTTATGATGTGTGCTCCCTTCCTTAAATAAAGAGCTATCCTGAATATTATCCATCTAGCTCTTCCAAAAACCAAACCAGAGCACTAACCCAAACAAGACTCTTCAATTGTATTGTTATTCTTAGTTTACCCCAGTTCCATACTATTTAAGAGATTGTTTCCCTTTTGTAATTCTTCAGTGCTGGTGAAGCAGTTGCAGACTCCTGTTTGAAGGATCTAAAGAGCAAGCAAGGATGAGTTTTACTAAATTTATCTCTTTTCTTTAGAAGACAGACTTGCCCCCAAAAAGACCTTTTTCTTCAAAGTGTTGTTAACGTAACGGTTAGCAGCATGTGTTTTCTATGAAAGATAATTAATTCTTAAGTTGAACCAAAGAGAAAAAAAACATCCATGGGCTTGACAGCTGAAGGATCAGGGGGTGTAACTTCTAATGAAGCATCTCTGTTTACTTTGTTCTCATTTAAGGAGACTCTCTTCAATTACGTTTGTTTTTTGTGGCATCTTGCTTATAAACTGCAGGCTGTATCAAGAGCAAACAGTTTCCCAGCACAGCGCA
This sequence comes from Mystacornis crossleyi, assembly GCA_013400655.1. Classification (NCBI taxonomy): domain Eukaryota; kingdom Metazoa; phylum Chordata; class Aves; order Passeriformes; family Timaliidae; genus Mystacornis; species Mystacornis crossleyi. The sequence goes on from VYZQ01020616.1 coordinate 400,290, forward strand.
GTGTCACAGGCACCTCGGCCCCTTTCCCACACAACAGCAAATCAAACAGACACTTTTCCCCCTCCACAGACTTTTAAGTCAAAAACCAATCAGACCCAGCAGAGGAGGGGGATGTTGTCTGCTAAGCAGCCCAGGAGAGCCTCTGATTCACTCAGCGAGTGCTGTCAGGGCTGGGATGTGTTTGTGGTGCCACTGCTCAGCCCTAATGGACACAAGGCACTGGGAGTTTTAAGCCAGTGAAGTGTTACGTATCCTGTATTATGGTGTCCAGCAACTAGAAAAACAATACTGTGTGCTTGCAGTAGGACTGTTGCTGCAGGAAGGTCAGGTCATCTCTGGTTCTTTGGGCAGCCCCTGGACCTGCAAAGCTGTGGGAGCTTCGCTGTGGGTTGAGGGCAAGGAGGGATCTTAAATTTGTAATGGGGTCACTGCCCAAAAACCAGGCTCCAGGTGTGCATTTGGTGCCTGTAAGTGAAGACATTCGGTACAAAAAGGTTTATGTGGAACAGAAGCTGTGGAATCAGGTCCAGCACATGGACATAGTGACGGAGTTTATACCTGAGCCACGAGGATCAGCTTTAACCAGAGTCTGAGGCTGATGTACGGCTCAAAGACACTTGTGTCTGGTATGATACAGTACTCCTAATATTATATTAAATTTCATACAAATACTTAGTAAGCACGTTTAGAACAAGCTATTGTTCTGTGGATAGTAAAAGCTCCAATTTACGCATGAAGATTTAGCTTAAAATCTATGTTTGAGCTTCTTTTGATTTAAGAGGAAGAAGGGATTTTTCTGATTTTCATTTTAAAAAGTGGTGGTTGGTATTTTTTCCAGAACTGTTGTGCTTTCCCCAGAAATTACATAAACGCTATTTTTACCTACTTCCTTTGGATTATTTTCTCTCTCTAAACTTAATTTATGGCAAAGGAACAGAACTTTAAAACATATCACTTTCCCATGTAGATCTTTTCTATAAAGCATAAAAGAGAAAGTAATAGATACAAACTCATTAGCTTCTTTTCTCTGTTTGTTTGTTTTGATTGTAAAATATTTCTGTTTTCTGTTCCATCCACAACTGGAATATCCTTTCTAGTCATCTTCCCAGTCCTGGGAACTTCTTGGTGAAGATAACACCATGGCTAGCACACAGATAATGCAGTGATATATCCTGAGTGTAGCTCTGCATGTTTTTATTCAATAATAAAATATTTGGGGTCTTTTTTTAGCCAATGTCCTGCCAATTATCTTCACTTACTCTGCTACCTAATGATCACCCCATTAGCAGTGGCTACACTGTGATACAACTGCTTCTCCCTGTGTTTGGCTTTCCCTTCCCATTTTTCCCCCAAATAAATAGTATTAATATGTGATGGGACGATTTCCAACCGGGATCTGTCACCTCCTCCTCAGTGTAAAATGTACTGTCAGACTTACTTCTCTGCAGGCTTTTTGGGTTCTGTTTTCTCATGGCCTGAAGGATTTGTGTTTTAACAAGCATTCTGTTTTCATTTAGGAGAGTCACTGAGTTGTGTGTGCCCAGGTTCACACACCACTGAATTCTCTGAGGGTCTGGTGAGTTTTCACAAGAGGAGCTGCTGAACACTTGAGACTTTTAGCAGTTCCACTTCATTTATTGGTGCCAAGCCCTTGAAAAATCTGTCAAAAGCTGAGGATATTCAAAATGGGATTGGAGACCACTTCAGAAATTAAATGTTTTCTGCACTGAAATTCTTGTTGACCGATACTTTGACAGGAACTAAAACTTTACTCAACCTCAAACTGCAGGAGTTAGGCCAGTGTTCAAGTACCGGAGATCAGGACCAGGAAGGCGTGCTCAAATTGTTTTATCTCTGTGTGCTCTAGAACTCTTTTCCTTTGGACAGCATCTGGTGCCAGCCAAGGGCAGAGGCAGGGTGCAGGTCTCAGTCAGCTGTGGGTCTGAGCCAGCCTGGCAATCGTGGCACTCCCTAAATCCTGAGCAATTTGGGGAATCTGGCCTACAACGCCCAGACGTCACTTCCCTTATTCTCACATACCTTCACACTGGCGTTAATTATTGCAGAAGTTCTGTTGTCCTGCTGATCCTGTAGATATACACGTGGCTTGGAGCACGGCCAGAGAGTTTCCCCATGACTATCCATGGATTTGATTAGGAACCCTACATGAATTTTGTCTGTATCATGTCTTTATTCTCCTTCTCTAGGGCAGACACATTACTGCCGTCACCATTGCTTTATGTGGTGCCAGCGTGAGAGTGTCTCGCTCTTCATTAGCCGTCCATATGTAAACCAATAACTTGTAATTACTTTTGAGAGTGCCTTCAGGAAATAAGGAAGTGACACTTATACATTCACAGGCCCTGTTTCAGAAGGAAGTCGGAGACATCACGCGACTGCCCCGCTGGAGCAGCCGTATCTGGGATGCAAAATGTACGTGCCACATGTGGGCCAACTATGAAACAAAACTAAAATTTTAATCAAAGTCTCTGTGCGTTTCCCAAGTATTAGGCAGCAGATTGTTGGGAGTGTAAGTAGGTCACACGTTGTGTTGAGCGATTGTGCTTTGTCCTTCGCCATCTGGCAACATGAATCAACGTCAGCTGGATGCAAATAGAACTCTGCAAAGGTGACCTTGGCAACAGGAGCGGCCCGCTGAGCAGGGCCTGCCGGAGGCTCACCTGCAGTCACAGCACTCCTGGCAGGGGAAACCCAAAAGGAAGGGGGCGTTGGTTCTAGGAACTCTTCCGGCCACTGCTGCCAGGGTGGGAGTCGGCTGTTTGTCAGTGGAGTCCATGGAGTTTGAAGTCATGGATTGCTTTCATCTCTCCGTGGATGCTCACATTTCAGTGAATGGCCAAGAATCTGCTGGAGTTCAGAGCAGGTGTAAATGAGATGGAAGATGCCAAATAAAAGCGGTTCATTACGGTCAGTTGTTCCTTGAGAGGTTCCAGATATTTATTACCCATGGGTATGTTTTTGAGGAAACCTGGCTTTTGAAGCACTTTCCGTTTAAAAGTCTCTGAAGCTTAACCCAGCAAAGAGAAGATATTTGTAGCTCAGTTGAAATGACACTGTCAGGACAAATTTAGCTCTGAGTTTTAAATGTGTGGGTCTGAAAAAAAATCAATAGACTATTCCAAAAAGGAAACCAGTGCATGGTAAAACTTCCTTGTGGTGCTTCCAGCTCAAACCAGTACCGCATTTTTTGTGTATTGAAGGCTTTGCTTGGTTAACTTGCATTTGGTGCCTTACTTTAGGTGTCAGTGTTTGAAATCTTTGGCTTAAGCATCTTTCAGAACAAATTAACTTCATGACAGAATTAGAATCCAGTTTTGATGGTTCCCAGTCCTGTTTTGAAACCACCAATCCCAGAAAGGAGGTTTGTGGTCTACTCAAGTTTTCCTAGTTGACTGCATTAACAATGAAGTCAGAGTTTCCCCTGTATGGAAAACAAGAGAGGGGAAAGGCAGATTTATGGATTCCCAGGTTCCGTGCTAGCTGCAAAATGGATTTAACACATGCCAAACCTACAGCAGAGAGGTTCCCTCGTACCTTGTCCTGGACAGAAGCAGCATTTTTCCTCTGACACGAGGAAATGCTGTGGGAGCATGGAAGCCATCAGGTTTCCTCAGCTGCCTTCTCAAGCTGTGACTCCTGCGGTTAAAAACACCACTACAAAATCAGAATACAGTGCTGCTGTCTGCACACAAACACACTAATTTAAAAAGTGTGGGGACTAATTGTCTTCAAAATCCAGAGGCATTTGGTTTCTCCAGCTACAGCCAGGCCCTACTGGAGTTTACAGCTTCTTTTGTTACTGTCATCATCATCATCATCATTATTATTATTATTACTATTATTATTATTATCATCATTATTATTTCTGAAAGCATTTTATGGGAACACAGAAACTGCTCTTCTTGCACAGCAAACATATCAAAGCACATTTATCTGTTTCTCCAGTACTAAAGCAGGGAAAAGTGCTGCTTAAAAGTGTGTGTGAAGCTATTGTAAGACAGTCAGGATGTGAACAGGAGTTAGCCAGGGGTTTATACCTGCTAAATATATGGGAAGTATATTCCAACGTGTTTTCAATCCATGAGAAAAAAATGGTATTTTTAGTACTGAAACTGCTAGAAGTACATTCATCTAAATTACTGTGTCTCAGAGAAAGCTTGCAATAACTCATGGCATATGTCCACGATATATGGGGCAAGTAGAACACCTAATTTTGCTTTAAGCTTTTTTTTTTTTTTTTTTTTAACATAATTCATATAAATTGATCTGCGACTCCAGGCTGCCTTGGGTATAGCTAGATTTGTGATCAGTGCACAGTGTAAGTTATTTTTAGATGTGAAATGCTCTTGCATCCACAAAGAGTGTGGTTATTCACTGCCATAAATGCGCTGGGGAAATAAGTAATTTCAGGGCTTTAAAGTGGTTTGCAACCATCTTCTTTGACTTTATTGGATTGAAATATTTTTCCAGTTCTCGTGAACTATTCAGTGGGGTGAGTCTGTTTCTAATTGATCACCAAGTCAGACATGACAATGTCATCTCTGGGTTCCAATTCCTGTGTCTGGTTTAAGTTCAAAGACAGAGTTTGAAAGCCTCACACAAACTTCCTCGAGGGGACTCACGACAAAATCACGGTGCCTCCTGAAACTGTGAATTCTTTCTCAAGTTCTCAGTCTGAACGGCAGGGGTTTGAATCAGTGCAGCAGCAGGCGTTTCCTGGGATATTACTGGATTCTTGCACGGATTGATGAAGTTGGATCACGGCGGAGACTCTAGTTACAGATTCATACTCAGAGCAGAGCTCAGAACTCATTAAAGCCCTTGCTCTGAAGTGCAAACTTGGTGTGAGCGTTTGCTCACAGCGCTGTCTAACAGCAGCCGAAGGGAGCAGCAATTCCCTCACACTGTTGCAGACTTTGGAGCAAATGTCATTGTTTCCAAGGCAGGCAGGAAGGGAGCAGCCGTTCAGAATGCCAGGCAACGTCTGTAACACCTGGAGATGGAAGATGGGAACATTTCTGATTGTGCTTGTGTAGGTGTGTTCTCAGTCATTTCCCAGAATCTGTTCATTTCGGGGGGTTTAGATAATGCTGTTTACAAACCAATTGAGTCTAACTTTTACTTTTAATTAGGAAACTTAATTGGAAAATGTCCTTAGAAATTAGGTTTCTCCCTTGACATGCTGTAAATAAATAAGTTATGTTGGAAAACGAGATGAAGATAAACAAAGGGCTGTTTCAAGCCTGCAGAGAACAGGAGCAGCTTAGTTCTCTGAACAACAAAACTACATTTCATCATCTAAATATCAACACATTAATATTTATATTTATCATTATTAGTTTGATTGCATTCTTTTAAGAAGAAATGCAGATAGAATAAGTGTAACTGCAAATACTTGCTTGCATTTGTATCACTTCCTATTACTTCTGCATGTTGTCAGTGGTTTTTGCTGCTGAGCAGCTCAGAACTGGCCCCAGCTGGGGCAGCTCCCCAGAGCCTGGGGGAGGTTGTCCTTAAACAGCTTCAGACTTCCAGCCCTTCTCCAGCAGGGCTCAGATTTGCCCCAGGGGCAGGGAGCTGCCCCCTGTCACTTCATAATTCCCTTTTTGACAGTATCAGCACTGCTGGTTTTATCAGCTTGCCAGGCAGGTTGAACTACTGGAGTAAACGAGACTGAAGCGAACCAGAATGTTGCTTTTTGGTCAGAAGTGAGCAGCAGTCTGTGAGTTCTGGTTCTTTGATCCTCCGAGAATGTGTCCCAAGTGAGCTGGGACACCTCAGCTTTCTGCCCTTCCCTCCCCTGCAGTAACCCCAGCTTTCTTCCTTATTTGTGGTCCTGCCTGTTAATGTCAATTCCACTTGGCAGCAGATTACATTCATGCACTTAATTAATTTAAGCTACAGCAGCTAACAAGCAGATGCAGAATTTGCTCAGCCATGCTTGCAAGAATGGCATCATCTTAGGGAGAGAAAAGGAGGATTGCTAAGGATGCTGTCTGCTTTAGCTACACCAAGTTAAGTCATCCATACATTTGAACTGAAGTGCTCCATCTGTAAAAAATCTGGGCCCTGAGTGAATTTGAAATACAAGAGCATTTCAGCCTCCTTATATTTTTCCAGTAAGGACTCCATCTCTTCAAGAAATGATAATGTTCATGAATTTGCAGTAGCTTAGTGCAGGAACAGAGACCCTAAAATGCTTGGTTGGTTCTGCAGGGGCCTCTCACAACCAGACAGTCCCTGCCCAGTTGCTTCTTAAACACAGTTTTCAACCAAAAGAATGATATAAATATTTGAGCAGGAATTAGACACTTGTACAATGAAAGACAACTTGAAGTACTTCTCACTTATTGAATGTGGTAAATATACATTCAGTAAATACAATTAAAGATTAAATCTTTAATTATACACCTATTCTATTTTTTGCGGTGTTACTACTATCACCAAGAACTGTTTAAAAAGAGTAATCTAACTAAGAAATTAATAAGAGACAGACTGGGAAAGCTGTTTGAATAAGTATTTTTGGGGTGTCAAAGAAAATGCTAGTAACAGAGTTGGACACTAATTGCTATTGAATGTCACTTCCAGACCAGATCTTCCAGAATGATCTTTGGCATCTTTCAAAAAGTGGAAAAACAAAGCGTAACGTTAACAAAAGTTTGTGTTATTTTTCATAGCAATTAATGGTTGGAGTTTAAAACTGCACATGTGCAGTGCTCAGGCAACTAACTTACCTTGGGGGCATGAAATAAAAGCTTTAAAGGAGGTGGATCTCTATCTCACTGAGGTTTTGGTGGATTTGATAAAGAAGCATTTGTTGGCACCCGGTTTGCCAAAGCACTGAAAAGATGCCTGTCCTGTGGTCTGCAGGCCTCCTTCCTAGAGAGCTTTTACCTTCCTGTGTCACTTTTGATGTGGTGTCCTAAACTCTGACTTTGCAGTGGAAATGCAGTCCGGCCTGCCGTGATTGATTGAATCACCCAAGATGAGCCTGAGCAGATTTTAGGCTCTTGGAGTGGGAATAGGGCAAAGATTTTTTTGGGGGGGAAAAAAAGAAAGGTTGATTTATTAATAAGCATTTTCCTGCTGTAAGTGCATCTTCTGTCAATTTATGCGGATTGGGGAGACGGGGATGGCACAGCCCTTCTCCGTACCCTCTGGAAGTTTGGTGTCATGATGGAGCCCAGAAGGTGCTGCTTTCCTGAGAACTGTGCAGTTCAGGCAGTCTCAGATCTCAGGGATGTGAATGCTCTGGAGCAGTGTACTGAAAGCACTGGGTGGCATCGTCCTTAAGTCGGGACCACTCCGATATTCCCGTTTTTCATAGCTGTTCCCAAGCTTGTGTGCTTTCCTGGCTGAACTGCGTTCCAGAAAAGAAAGAATTGGTCTGTATCTACCCAGCGCAATCAGTGGAAAACATTTTTGTATGGGCCTGACAAGAGAAGTGTGGGTGGATAAGGTTAAGCCCAGATGCCACCTGCAGATATCCCCTTGGCACACAGCTGGGGTATTATTCTCTCCAAGGCCGGAAAGGGCTGGAACTGAGGCAGAAAGGCTGGGTGGTCCCCACATTTAATGTGCCAAGGGAGAGTTCCAGTCTGTGTGCTCCTGGTACCTCAGGCTGCAGATAAAAGCACAGCTCAGCCGTTCTGCACTTCCTGACATTGAGAAGACAAATCTCGGTGATTGTCTCTTGGCTTCCCTCCTCACCTGACCTCCCTCTGGCTGATCTGTCATTCCTGAGAGTAGTTGTTCCTATAAACCTCAGAATGAGGTGGTAAATCTAGATCTAGTGCCCCAGCTGAGTCAATAGCACACTGGGTTGGAGCTAATTTTTCAGGCTTATATGCTGTTTGGAACAGGAAATCCGTGATTTTAATTAGCAATAAATAGGAAATAGTCTGCTGCGAATTGATCTTAAACAGGTACTGCTGTACTAAATTAGTTCAAAATAAGCAGGATTTTCCATTCAGCAAATTGATATTAAGACATCTCGGGTTTATTAGCAGCAGCTGCATTATCTGTCTGAGGCTAACTTCGGTTTCAGAAAGGAACAAAGCTGAAAATCTGTTCTTAGGCACAAACAAATGAGCTTATCAGTGAGTACGGAGCATCAGGACAGAAGGGATTTCCCCCATGTAGGCATTTGAAGAACTAATTGTCATGTGTATTCTCTCTTACCAAGTAAATGGAACTAATAACAATTTGTCAAAAAAAAATCCCAACATTCTTTGCTTGTATAATTCACAGTCATTTAATGTTTAATGAAATTTTGGGAGATGACATTTTCTTGATGTGTTTGTGAAGAAGATCCTTTCATCTGACACTTCATTAGGGAAAGGATTTGGATTTTGAATGTTCCTAGGAAATAAATCTCCTTTTACTGCAGAGAAAACTCTGCAATCTTCTATATTTAATACAGAGAAAGCCCTGAAATTGCCGAAGCTATCAGGCTTGTCTGTAAGACAAGACCATGCTGCTGCTTTCAGATTCTAATAGTATTAAAATTTGAATCAGTAGCTTGTATTTCATGCAGTTTTGCAGATGGGAGAGTTGAGACGTTGGCAGTGAAATGAGTTGTGGAAAGTTGCAAAGGAAATCAGTTTGTGGGATAAGACAACTAAACTATTTCATTTGTACGAGGTGCTGAATCAGCGAGATGTCCATTCTCAGCTGGTGCTGATCTCAGTTTCTCTGGCATTTGTTCATAATCTTTTCAGAGATGTTACTGGAATCATTTTGAATAGGTACTGGTGTCATTACGAATTGACATTTTGGGATAGGATGAGAATTTTCTTTAATTTGCAGTCTTCCAATTTTGAGTATCATTTCCAGAAAGGCAATTTCTGAGGCAAGGAGCTACTGGAGAGGGTGCAGTAGAGGCCACAAAGATGATGAGGGGTCTGTTTTGAGGAGAGACTGGGTCTGTTTAGTCTGGAGAAAAGAGGACTCAGAGGGCATCACATGAATCCATATAAATATCTCAGGGAGGAGCCAAGGAAGGTGCCAGAGTCTTTTCAGTGGTGCCCAGTGACAGGATGAGGAGCAATGCCCATAAACTGAAACGCAAGAAGCTTCATCTCAGTGTGAGGAAGAAATTCTTTACACTGAGAGTGGCAGAGCACTGGAACAGCTGCCCAGGGAGGGCATAGAGCCTCCCTCTCTGGGGACAGCCCAAACCCACCTGGTGCATTCCTGTGTCACCTGCTCCAGGTGCCCCTGCCTTGGAAAGGCTGTGGGACTGGATGATCTCCAGAGGTCCCTTCCAATTTGAACTGTTCTGTGATTCTGTCTCACCATCAAGATCAGAGGACCAGGTCCTTTACATCCCAAGATAACGTAATTTTGCAGTCCGTATTAGCACTTCACACTTTAAAACACTGAAATGCAGCAGAACATTTGCTGAACTGGGACAATGAATGCGTTTCACTGGAAAGCTTTCAGGCTTTCCTCCCTGTGACCTGTTTGCTCTGAGGACACAGGGAAGGGGGAGCATGGCAGGACACTGCTGCAGGCTCTGTTCCTGCAGAAATAACTGGGTTAGCTCATGCTTAGCTCAGCCATCAGACAAGCAGCTCCAGCTTTGGGTACTGGTTTTCTTAAATCCAGTACCCGAATTTTGGGTACCTTATTTTAAACTCATGCACTGTGTGGACAGAAGGCTGGGTTTAAGGTGGACCTAAGCTGATCTCTCTTCATTTTATGGTTCACCTCAGAGGCCAGAGGTCATCCCTGGTCCTTGCTGTGCTTTTGTACATATACATATATAAATGTCTTTGAAACACTCAAATTTTAAATGCTGAGCGAGAATTTGGCACTGCTTCCCATGAAATACTGAGAGCCTTCATCTGTATCAAAGGAATACTGGAATGCTGTAGACATTCCAAGGCTTTGCAAGGGGAGAAGTGTCCTCAGTCATGCAGGTTCCTGCAGGAAGTCTGGGACAGCTGAGTGCTGGCCTGTGCTGAAGCAGGTTTGGGGAACACTGACTGCTTCCTGCACAGCAGCCCTGGCACTCGAGCTTTACAGTAACAGGGCCATTATAGGACAACTAAAAGGTTTCATTGTCATATAAGGGAGCAGTCAGTAGTTCCTAAAGCTCTTGGTGGCCGTGTCACCGTGGCCAGGGAAAGAACTCTTGACTTGGCTTTTTTTAGTGCGTACTGAATACTAACAAAAGATGTTTCTGCCTAGTGAAAATACAAAATGCTGCTGTGTTGCCTTTCTTTCTTCAGCCTGCTCCCAGTGGTAACCCAAGTCCCTTTGATTCCTTCATTCCCTTTAGTTGGCCCGATTGGAATGCCTGCTTTCAAAACTGCCCTAAAATAATCCCTTGCCAACCTGCTGTACTGGATTAGCTGTAGAAATATTGGCTCCCCTCGCGTTCTTTCAATTTTTAAAGTAATTTTTACTCCTTTGATGAGTAGCTGGTTCGCAGGGGCTGCTGAGCTACCTCTCAGACTAAGGCAATGTGCCAAAAGCACTCATGGAATGGGGAACGAACTTTTAATGTACTTTGACTGGTATCAGTAGCAAAATTCAGACTGACTTCAGTGGAGTAAGCCTGTGTCCTGAATGAGTAAACTTTTGAGACTTTCAGTTCATGTCCTGCAATGAGATACTCACAAAAATCTGGTGGCCTCATGACCACGGGGCGTTAACTCTTCCTGCTGGATCAGAGGCACACGAACTCTGGGTTAGAGCCCCAGACTGGACTTCTTGTGTCTGACATTCATTGTATTAATGGAAATACATTTCTGAGAAATAAACTCCATTCTCTTGATCTGTCTAGCTTACAAGTTCTTAAATGCTACACTACATACGGTAAAGGTGATAAATAAAATGTTTTGTACAGACAGAATTTCAGTGATGCTCTGCTTGGACCTTGTGTTGAGCTTTGGGAGTTTTGTTTTGAGCTGAAAGATGCAAATTCTGACTTAATCGTCTGGCATTTATGGAGCTGCTGTATAATAGCTGGGTTTTTTAAAAGGTTGTATCTAAAGTGATCAGTAGGAAGCAGGAATATGAGTGTTGTTTGCCCATGATGAGAAACAGGAGTGCCTCTGAAGACTGTTGTTGCTGCAGTTGGATTGTGTGTGTGTAAGTTAAGGGTGGAATTGTACAGGGATGAGTTCCACGCATCCGTGGAACCAGCGTTGCTGTTAAATCAGTGATTTTCACTGGCATGCAGTAGAATTAATCTGAATAATTTTTTTTACTGTTTCTCTGAGTGAGATCAAAGCCAGGACCAAGCTCTTCCTCCTGCATTTTTTCCTCTGCCTACTACACAGTCAGTCTTGGATCGATTGATCAGCAAACCTAGATCTGTGTTGTCTCTGTGATCGGGACGTGAAGGATCTTTTCTGGTCCAGAGATGAAGAGAATATAACTGGATTTCACAGCTTGCAAAATAGGAATACAAGTTGCTGCCTCAAATGTTTGGGACTGTTTCTGTGTTGCCAGGAGGTAGATTTTGTCCTCAGTGTCTGTTAGTGCCACCCCACTGGAGCTGACACCCATGGGCAAGCACATCCTCTGCCCCTGGCTCTTCTGTTTTCTTGGTCTGGCAATTCATCTTCTGTTAGTAGATACCTACAGAAGAAGAGCCTAAAGCACATCTGGCACGTTATGTTGAAGATGAACTCCACAACACACAACACAGCTGGAAACAAGGCTTGAAAAGGAGTCATGGCTTAGGAATTTAGGCCAGGGCTGCTTCCATAAAGAGCAAGAAAGTTTTGCTTGGTCCATTAGAGAGAATGTGCTGTTTTCCAGAGGGCTTGGGCTTTCCCCCACTTTAGTGGCCAGTGAGCACTGCTTGCTTCTTCATCAGCTGGCCAGAGTGTCTGAAGAGTTGCCCCCAGAGAAGAGGAATCCTTTAGTTAGCTGGACCCTTGGTGAGAGCAATACAGTACAGAAAAAGGAGAAGGCGCTAGGCAGGAATGTTTCACTTCTAAAAATCATAACTCACTTTGATTGCACCGTTGCTTAAAACTTTCCCATTTCCCCTCAAACTATTCTTACAAACCTTTCCTGCTGTCTCTAGCGTGGTGGCTTTGTGCTGCTGTGGTCTCAGAAAGCCCTGCGTGTGTCTGCCAAAGGCAGAGCCAGCAGCACCACGTGTGAGTCGCTGAACAGCTGAGAGGGAATTATTGAGGGAACTGAACGATTGTTGTGAGGCAGCTCCTGTGGATAAGCACTATTCCCTTCTTCTTCTCCCCGATACACACTTCTTCACTGTGGTTTTAAAGGTTCAGAATGGATAATTGTGAAGAGCAGTCACGTTAACAAGAGGTGATTGGAGGTGTTAGATCAGCACAATTTATTGTGGTGATTGACAAGATTCTATGTCCCATTTCTATGTGCCAGCGAGGAGAGAAGTCCTGACTAATTATGCTGTAGTTCTTTCTAGTAATGGCACAATAACTGAGAACATAACACAGCTTTTTATGACGGCTTAGAAATACAAAGTGCAGCTTTTTTTGCGGTCCTTTGCACAAGTGAGGACATGTCCAGGACCATCAGATAAACCAGATTACATTCAACTTCAATACTTGAAAAGCTTAAACTTTTACTGGATTGATTTCTGGACTTCCTGGTGTCTCCAGAAAGCTTCTGGGAAGCCAGCATTAGGTAGACAGTGACTATGAATAGCAGACAGTGTTTTAACACTCTACCCTGTCATCAGTGTTCTTCTACAGTCTGGTTTCTGTGTGTGTCTTCCCTAAAATGTTGTCTCAGCACTAATAAAAGCAACAGATACTTGGCTGCTTTATGATTTGCGAAAGTGTCTGTATTTTCTGTGTTTTACTACCTCTGTCTTAGAGATTTCACAAAGAGCTGCTTAATGCAATGTCTGTTTACAAACAGAAAGATTCTGCTCACACTGCTATCAAGTTGCTCAGGCATTTTCAAAACCAGGCAATTCTGGCAAGTACAGTCATGACCATCAGAATAGAAAAGAGCTCGAAATTCAGTGTTTGTTTTAATCCCTGTGTTTCTCTCCGACTTTCTCTTTCTTACACTGCAAGGCCATGCCTGGAGCTCCCAAACTAGTGAGCACCCCTGTGGCAAATATCTGATAGACGTCTGCTGCACTACCACCATTTGGATCAGGAGCATCCCAGTGGTGCAGGTGCACAGACTGTATTGTTAAAAGCTCAGTAAAAAATATGGGTTTTGAGTAGTGCATACTCTACTCACAGCTAAGTGGTTGTATCTGGTAATTCTGTAATTTCCTCTGCTCGTGGGGTTCATGCTACCCAGATATCTCTGTTACTTTCTGTGGACTGTGTTTTGATAAATAATCAACGGGAAAATTCCTCAGTTTGGTTAAGTAGAGGGGAGTTTGTTACCATTTTTGAATGTTGCTTTTGTTGAAATGTTTACTGATTTCTGATGTTCATCCTGCAGGTAGGTAAAGTCTGCATATTGGCAAACGTGTGCCTCCTTTGCACACCCAAATCGTGGTGTGTGCCTGCACACAAAGTGCACACACCTCTTCCCAAACCAGAGCGTGTCCTTTAGCAGGGAGGCTGGCTAAAAATGGTGCCAAAAGAAAGGAGAAGTATTAATGTTGCACAGACTAAGGAATTTAGCAAGAGCATGCTTAGCAGTGTTTTCCAAGACTGGTTTCAAGGGAATTTTTAATCAAATCTTAACCTGCTTCCAGTAGTTACAAACCTCACTGAAGTAACTAGGCAAACATCCCCAGCAACAAAATGTTTGTAGGCTGCAAACTTACATGTAATTTTGTAAAAATTGCCTATTTTCTGTGAGTTGCTTTATCTGATTTGTGTCAGTGGGAGCCCAGAACCAGTGAAGTACATAGATCAGAGGGACAGAAAATGAAATGCATGAGGAGGAGTGATAAGGCACTGTGCAAAACAAAGTAGCTTTCTTATTTCACTTTACATTTCACCTTCTTGCTGCTACCTTTTTTTCTGCTACAAACTGTCACCTTCTGCTTCCTCAGCTAATATTTTAGGTTCATTTTGCATGTCAAGATGGTGCAAGCTGCCACAGCCACTGGCACCCATTTCCTGAGCATCTTATGCCCCACATGTATCTCCTAACACCATTTCTGTCAGTGTTAATGCTGTAGCTTTACAGCCCACTGCCACCAAGGTGAGAAAGACTTAAGGAGAAAATAAATAAATTTCATTTCATTCATTTGCTGCAACACAACAGAAGAAGGTGGCGTAGGTTCCCTTACACAGAATTTCAGTCAAATCCAGCCCATTGTTAGCTAATGGTCTTTTCTGCCTGCACTGTGACTCAATTAGAAGGCATTTATGAATCTGCATGAAAGTAAAATGAGGACACGGTGCTCAGACACACTGTTCTGCTTCTTCACCCATTACCAAGGAAGTGACTCAATAATTGTATTCAGTTTAAGAAAATGCTTTGAGAGGAAATGCTTTGTAACAAATATTAAAAGTACTACCTCGCTTTCTAAGCTATTTGATCTTTACATATTAAATGAGAAGCTTTATTTTGTGTTATTGTCTGTTTCTATTTCTTTTTAAAGGTTTCCATTTTCAGTTTCATTTGTAACAAACCTGACACCTAAGACAAAGCAGAGGTTACCTCACGTGCAATTATTCCATGGCTGGCTGTCACCTGCATGTGACAGGGGTTGCCACTGCAGCTCTGGCTCCTGGACAATGCAGATACAATATTGTCCAGAATACATGACAAAGTGTAAAGTAGATGATGTGGGAAGTGTCAGGATTTTGGTGGCACCATCCCTGTCATGACAGAGCTGTGATTTAACTTCTGCAGACAGAACCAAGTTCAGCAATAGACTTGTGCGATTGCTACCGTATGGAGCAGTAAATCACTTAATGCTGAAACAACACTGATTTTAGAGTAAGACAAGACAGTTACCACACTAATTTAACCTAACAGAGAAGGAAACACGCTGCAGCCACTTGCAAATGGCAGGGCACTGCTGTTTAAGGACTGCACTTGGCAACAACCAAAAAGTCATCCCTTTTTTTTCACTTCCTGGCTATAATTTCATAGCCATCTTCTAGTAACTGCAAAAACTAAAGAACAAACTTCTGCCTTTTTGGTTGCTGCTGGATTACCTTCAGGACTTCTCTGCTCCAGACCTTAGACCTCTCCAAGAGAGAGAGTTTGAGTTCAGGGTGCTCAGAGTGGTGCGTGACGCTGTCCCGGTGAGTCGGCTCCGAGCAGCTCGGAGCTCGTCAGAGGCTTCGGGACAATCTGACAATCCTGGAGCACGTCAGGGGCTTCGGGACAATCTGACAATCCTGCTGCTTCTTGAAGTGCCCAACACAAGTTTCAGCTCCAGAGATAAACAGCAGCTCGGGACGAAGGCGAGAGAACAGTGCTAACGCCTCCAGGAGCAGCGAGTCCCTCACGTTTCCTGCTCAGGTACTCGTGCGAGACTGACTCCGAGGGAATAGGCTGGAGCAGCACCACTCCTGTGAGCACCTGGGGATGTCCTCGGAGGCTTTCCATCCCAACTGCCCCGAGTTCATGGCATTAGGCATGATTGCAGTCTAAGGCCAGAGGTGTCTCTTCCAGCACACACTGCAGGTGGCATGGCTGGTGCTCATTTCTTCCTTCAGACACGCTTCCTTCCCTTTCCCAGAAAAACAGTGACACTTCTTGCAACCTGCGTAAGCTGCAACTTCAACTAAAGCTGGATCTCCCTCGTAACACAGTTGAAATATTGTCCTCTCGTAGCATGGAGTGACAGGTTGTGACAAATAGACTGTTTCTCTGACTAACGTGTACCTAGTCAAATATTAATGAGCCGGCACACAGAAGCATGAAGTAATCTTTTGTTTTTCATTAAGTGCATAGATTAAAGAGATGTTGCTTTACTGTAATGCACAGAATTATGTCATTTCAGCTTAGAGTAATTGTTAATCACCTCAAATTGAAATGATCCTTGGTTTTGTTTTAAAGAGCATAGAAGAACAAGAACTAGAGGAAAAACAGAAGTAGAAATGGAATATGAGACTATAGTGAAAGTGAGTGAAAAATTCCCCTTTTTATCTAGTAATGCTGATGTTGTTTTCATTTTACATGTCAAAACCAAGTCAGGATCATCCACAATTTACTGCCTGGTGGTTTTTCTGAAGTCCTTGAGCAATTCTAGCCCTGATTATTACCTGCTAGCTGCATAACATGAGCTGCCACTGACCATTACATCCCTTCGATACCGCGAAAGCGATTTGTGCCTTCTTCGGATCATACCCCCACCCCATTGTCTCCCTGCCTGTTTTATTTATTGCTGCTTCTGCCCCACCTCAGTGCAGCCATCAGGGGCTGTGTGTAACAGCATGAGTGTCCCAGCTTTCTTGCCACAGCCCTCTGGGTCATCGGGATATCCTCTGTTCTCTGCTCACAGTAGCTGCAGTACTCTCAGATCAGAACACCAGGCACTATGAAATTTCTCTCTGAAGAGGTTAAGAAGATTGATTAATGTGGGGGTAGGAATTGAGAGCATCTGAATGTAGAAGCGGGAGGTGGGGAAAGGTGTTGAAGGTGGGAATTCTGGGTACCTCTGAAGATTAGGCTTACCAAGTAGATAAATTAGGGATTTGTCATCNGTTCACCCCCTGCTGACAGATGCCCAGCCCATTGTCTCCCTGCCTGTTTTATTTATTGCTGCTTCTGCCCCACCTCAGTGCAGCCATCAGGGGCTGTGTGTAACAGCATGAGTGTCCCAGCTTTCTTGCCACAGCCCTCTGGGTCATCGGGATATCCTCTGTTCTCTGCTCACAGTAGCTGCAGTACTCTCAGATCAGAACACCAGGCACTATGAAATTTCTCTCTGAAGAGGTTAAGAAGATTGATTAATGTGGGGGTAGGAATTGAGAGCATCTGAATGTAGAAGCGGGAGGTGGGGAAAGGTGTTGAAGGTGGGAATTCTGGGTACCTCTGAAGATTAGGCTTACCAAGTAGATAAATTAGGGATTTGTCATCTGGGACACCAGCGTACGGGATAAAGAAGGGATTAACCAGGGCATCACAGCAGAAGGAAGAATTGGGGTACAGAGAGAAAGAATTGATGAATGTGGATCAGTAAAACAGGATTAGTGACGCCTAAAGGGGAAGATTTAAAGGTAAGAGAGTGAGTTTTTCAGGGAGAAGGAAGAGAACAGAAGACAACTGGGGAAAGGCAGGCAAAGCCTGGAAGAAAGATGAAAGTAGAATAAAGGAAAGGAGTTTTTTCATTGCTCTATGGAAGGGCTAATGATGACAAGAGGGTGATGGAACGAGTATTATTTCAGGTGTGTCTGCTGTCAGGGGACATGATTATGTACAAGCAAACTTCTGTATCCTCCTGCAAACACAGCCACGCCAGAAGCTCTTGGGCTTCCACTGTCAAGGGGGTAGCAATAAGCCACACACCTTCGTCACTAAATCAGGGAATCCTGCTTGCTTTGTATTTTTATTTACTATTTCACCTTCTACTGCTTTCTGCTGGATTGCTTTGATATGTTGTGCTTGTATGGGGAGAGAACTGCCATGGTTTTCAGTGAGGGCTGTATTTGTTCTCTTAGCCTGTCTGGGGTGGTGGTCTGGTTTTGTAAATACTTACTGTGTCCCTTTCCATGGACATGCACTGGCAACGAAGAAGGAACCAACTCTGGGTGTTTGATCTGTGCCTTGCACAATACAGATTGACTTCTATGCTTTGTAGAAAGGCAAAGTTTGATTTATGCAGTGACTATAACTTGGTTTGTCAGGGGTTTTTGGCTGTGAATCACCTGCCTCTGCTCAAACAGACCCCAACATATTCCTCATGTATCGATTCACATGATTACGTGCCTACAGTTTATTTAAAGGTTTTTGCTGTTGCATAGTAAGTGAACATTTTTCCAAATGCTTGTTTAAAATAAGACAATTGCAAATATTGTTTAGTTCTCTTATTGTGGCAGGGTTAGAAATTGAAACTGTGAGGTGGGGCCTTGATTTCATGAGTGCTGTTTTCCTCTTGGACCCAGGCAAGGGAACTAAACGTGTGTTTCCTGAGCACAGTGGTTGTGACAAAAGAAAGCAGAGCCCATAATGAATATGTTGGCACCTCCACAGTATTCAAAGGAGTGTCTTACTGAAGACGGCAAGATTAAACTGGCAATTGCACACTAGGGACTGGGATTTCTTTGTTGTTTGTGTTTAAGTGACAGGAGAATATTGATTTCTGTTCCTGAGGGATGTGCTGTCTTCCTTTCCTGAAAAGCAGGAGGATGGGAATAGAGATGAGCTGCCTTGAAACAGCTCACTGAACATTTGAAAAAAACAGAGGAACTTGTTTTAATGCTGTTCTTGTCATACATCTCATTTTAAGTAATGTGAGGCCAACCTCATATCACCTGCCTGGGTCAAGTTAGGATATCTTGGGAGGATGCTGGGAACCTTGGCAAATCCAACTGCTCCTGCACAGTTAAGAGGAAATCAGACCCCAGAGAAGAACCTCCCGTGGTGGCAAATAACCACTTAGGACATCACTGGAATTATTCTGTCCTTGGCTTCATCCTGCTCTCGGGACTTCAGCCTCCTAGACTGTGGAAAGGGAGTGCTCTTAGGAGAAGCTGTGCGTGGTGGAATTGTGCACCCTACCTGTGCATGAACACTGGGAAACAAAACGAATTGGCACTGAGTACTCAGGGAGTTCCAAAGTGGGTGAAGGAATCCATCACACCAGAGCAGACATGAGAAGGATGTGATGTGAAGAAATGTTTGTTCTCACTCCTTTCTGCTCTCACTGCTGCATCCACAGGACAAGGCATTTGGGATGCTCTGAGGGACCGGGATAGGAGAGGGCAGGCAGAGCAGGAGAGTCAGTTTTTGTGCAGGCCAGAAAGGAATATCTCATCTCCTGCTCTGGTGGAGTAAACCACTGGCTTTGGGCTGAACAAAACTAACCACCTTAGAGAATATTTCGGCACAGGAGAGGCACAGAATCCTTCTAAGCCACAAGAATAGCTGTGAAGAAATCTAGAGAAAACCTAAATTACCTAAATTACAGCTTCATTCAGGAGCTGTTTGAATCCTCTAGTGACTGAATGTTAGACAGCTACAGGAAGAACTCCCATGTAGTTTACAGTTTTGTTTGTCAGCAGTAGACAAAATTTTGAAACAGAAAGAAAAGAATGTAGACTTACAAGTCGGGTCTGAACCTGCAGCCTTTTTTTTATTCTATGCTTTTGCACAAGGATGTTATTGCTGGACAGGGATGGCTCTTAAGAACTCTAAAAAGTAGGATTTAAAAGCTACTGCTGCACTTTTCTCATCCTTTAAGCTGTGTTTCAAATGGACACTTAAGTGCGTGAGAGAGTTTTTCAGTGAGGCTTCAGCCAGATGCAAGTGTTGTCTAGGATCAAGCTGTCCTTTTTCATAACAGGAGTTTTGTAAGTCTTTTGGTAGCTGTTGCACACATCCAGAATTCTGCAGAGTACAACTTCAGCCTCCAGGTTCAGCTACTGCGTGGCCTGTGGGAATGATACTGCACCGCAGTGCCTCCCATCCTGCCTGCTTGATTTTCACAGAGGAGGTGTTAATGCCTGAATAAAACATATTAGGGCGTGGAGCTTATAGGGCAAATTATTTCCCAGCCTGCTGGTACTGAAGGTTAGCATTTCTAGAAACAGCTTACAGTCACTCATCTGTGGTCCTCCTCGAGATTATTGCTATTAGTAGATGTAGAAGTGCCTGTTTGGGTCAGGTTTATTCTGCAGGGTGTTGTATAGGTTGGTGAGATCTCAGTGTATTATTTCTGCACTCAAAATGCTCATTTCTGCTGAAGATTTTGCAGGTTCAGTTTTCAGAGCAGAGGTCGAGTTTCAGAAGTCAGTATTCCTGATGGGATTGACTTGGGAGCAATTAAATGTTTCCGTGTTACTTCAGTAATCCACCATACACCACAGAGCCTGGATGCTGCTGGAGGTGGGAGAGCCCAGCCAAGTGGCATGGAAACTGTAGGAGCTCCTGGGAATGATAACTCACTGTCAGTCTTTCTGTCAGGGGATCATTGTAATTCCGAGCAGGGGCTCGTGCTTTCCCTGCCATAAAGGAATAAATTCTGCAGTGACTTCTCCCCAGCTCCGTGTCAGTGTTAACGCCTCCTCTTGGCCTGGAGTACCCTTCATTCCCATTTGTATTCAGACAGGCACTACTGCAGCTCCCACTTGAAAATATTAATTGGTTGAAAATGAATTCCAATTTTTAAATTATTACTTAGCTTTTTTACTTTTGAAGTGATTTTTTTTTTAAGATTGGAGTTAATTTCTTGTAATATCAGCTGCCACGTAATGGTTGCAACTCATAAGCAGATTTAATTCAGCGATATAAAGCATGTTTGAGGATTTACATAGGCCAAGATCCTCTCTGTTGGCTACTGCAGGAATTGATCTAGTGTGGAAAAGCAATCAGCCTGATCACAGGTCCACATCCCCTATGGGAAAGCGGTGTCTGTCTTCCCATCCAATCACCAGTAGAGAGAACATACTGTAAATATGGATGTTGCCTGCTCAGAAGTTGAAATATTCTGTGCCCTTCTGAATTCCTTTTCGTAAAGTTTTCTGGGCAAGTAAGTACAGCTTCAGCACCCGGTCATCTGTCAGAGTGCCCACGGTGTGTGTCCATGTCCGAGTCTGTCATTGCCCAGAGACCCTGAGCGAGGCCCCCTCCGCAGTTTGCTGGAGATGACAAAACAATACAGATCTTTGATAAATATCTCACCAGAGATCCTTTTTGTACCTGTCCTCCCTGAACAAACTGCGTCTTTTGTATGAATATTTCAGTAACATGATTTTTTTCCCCACAAAACCCCTGTTTATGTCAGTGGAGTCATTATATTGATGTACTTAAAAATATTCATATGTCTTCCCTTTTTTATGTGTGTGTGCATGCATCCACAAGCACACAGACCTGTCACAAGAGGACTGACTCAGTATTCACCCTTGTTTCCTCCTTGTAGCTTATTAATATTAGCAGGAGGATGCCTTGCCTTTCCTTATTTAAAAGTACAGTTAACCATAGGGTGCAGGAGACAGGGAACTGCAGGTGGAGCAGGCAGGGGCTGACAGGGAGTGAGCATCTGATTTAAAGAAGTCTCTCTCGTAGGTATAGTTCCCTTCATCCGAATATTTCAGCTGCTTTGACTCATTTCTGTGGCACTCAGATGCCATTCCCAACATCTGTTTGAACCAGCTGAGTGTTATCTTTGGCTCATCTGCGCTGCAGGCACAGAGGATTTGGGAAAACACCGCCTACCAAGGAATGGCTGCACTTTCTGAAGTAACCCCCTTCCCTCGGTCAGTGCTGCTGTGCCAGACGTGGCAGTTCTGCTGTGCCTCTGACAGGTGCCAGCAGGAACCAGCCCAAACAGGACAAATGCCAAAGTGTAGCTTCAGTGTATCTGTGAAGCAAAATCAGACCAGACAAGAGCTGTTCAGTTGTCCTTAGATCTGCTCTGCAAAGACAGAAAGACTTTAAAAACATGGGTTGGAGGCTTCTTGGAGAGCCTTGAGCCATAACAGCAGGAGAAATTAAAATTGGTGTCTTCTCCTGATGTAGGGATCCGATATTCCTCTGCAACCAGCCTCCGCATGACTTCTGAAGGAGTAACTTAACTATTCAAATTCCCCATCTGTTGCATTTGTAACTGTCCTGCGCAGAATCTCCTGGAGCAGCTCTCCTCCAGGTTCTGTGTGGTGCTGCCTTGCCTTTCACGGAGCTCCTTTCCCTTCTGCCTGAGAGCAGCCGTGCCAATTGATCTGAACATGGATGCACTGGAAATGCAACACTACAAGTGAAACACAGGGATTTTTAAGCTTGTGGCTTCCACAGTCTGTGTCAGCGTGTGACAGGAGAGAATTGTAAACTGAGAAAGAGTTCTCCTGTGAATTCAGTGCCCCCATTATCTTCTTCTCTATCCGAAGGGCTGAGGAAATCTTTTTTGTTAGCCAAGACAGCTTGGTGCTTCAGCTTAATTTTCATTGCATAATTTTAAATACAGATCGTGCCAACAGTGCTGCAATTAATGGATAGCCTAAAGACTTATTATTTCAAACTAATTGATATGTAAGAAAGTTTAAATAACATAAGTGATAAGAATTTTTTAGGAAAAATTCTGTAACTAACACAGAATAATCCTTATACTGTTACTTCAAGTAGCAGATGACTTCATTATTCACTCACCGTCGCTAAATCTAGTGTCTGTCTGTATTTCTCTAGTTCTAAATAGATTTCCATGAGATGGGGAAAAGATGGCATTTTATAGTCATCGTTCTGAAAGTTGTTTTTGCAAGTTAAAAATCTCATTCATTTTTGATACTTGTCTACCATAATTTGAAGTAAATACTCCCTAAGTTCCAGATGAATTTCTGTTAGGCTCAACAGAGATGTGTACTCTACGCATTCTTAGAATAGGGCTCTAAAGCGAGAAACGCGTGTTTTTAAAGCACTCTTTTGCTTCTTCAAATCACTTGATCGCTTATGAAAGGCCTTTATTTTTCTAGTGTTCATTAAACTTATCTTCAACTAGATTGTGATCAGAATTGGCATCAGAGAATACACTGTAAAGCTGTAAGACCTCTCAAGAACTTTTTAATGCTTTTGCAAGATGTCAAGTACCGAAATAACAATAAAACACCGATAGAGCATTAAAAAGATAAGTTCTTGTAATGGAAAGAGGTTTTGTTCTACTGCCAGTGTTTTTTTCTTAAATAAGGTTTTGCATGGTGCAAAACGTTTCCAAGAGAGAAGCTACCAAGAGTGATACACATAAATGAAATCAGATTAAAAACAAAGTGGAGCTCTAGGGGGATCATGTTAGGCTTTTTGATGGCACGCCTCTCAGTGGAAAAAAAAGCAAAGGGCTTAGTGAAGTTCCATGAGATTCATCTCAGTTCAGGCTTGACCCTCTGGTGAACTAAACTTTGATGAACTGTATTAACTTCAGGAGGAGGGAAGCCAGGAACCAGATCCATCTCACAGTGATGTCAGTGGAAAAGCTCGTGGTTCCTGTAGAGGGCTTGAGGTGTGGGGGAGGCCCCAGTGTGACCTTCTCGTGCCCACTGAGCTCGGTAGGGACAGGAGGCACCAGAGGAACTGATTCTCTTTAAGTTGTGGTGTCCCTTATCCTCCTGTCTCTGCTGGCTTCTAGGAAATTCGTGTATCCCTTTCCCTGGCAACAGCAAGGTCTGGCCACGGAGCTCAATGGCAGCGTCTTTAGGAGCTGTGTTCCAGAGCACTTCCAGCTGTCCGGCTGCTTGGCAGGATGGAAGGTGTTCCACGGCACAGACACACACACTGGCACTGTGACACACCTCTTCCGTCACAGCGGCTCACTGGACATATCCCACCACACCTGAGAAGAGCGTGTGAGGCTGCTTGGGCTGCAGCGTGAGCAGGGTGGCAGCTCCTCATCCAGAATAAGCATTAGGAGGGAAAAACACCCTCAGCAGTTTCCCTTCCTCGTGGAGCTCAGGTGCTGGACAGAAACCCAGATCAGGTTGTACACAAAGAGAGCAAGGTCTGGATGTGAGAAAGGCATCTGCCCTTCTCTGGGGGAAGTTATCTCTTGTCTGTCGGAGCAGGCTTGAATTTTAAGCAGCAACCTGGTCCCTTTTCCTAGATTCCTTCACGCCTTGAGGTTTGCTTAAATTGAAAGAGAGTGATTTTCAGGTGAAAACCCTCAGCCACTGAAACACAACTTTTGCACCTCTTATTTTGGGGAGGTTTATTCCCAGATCTCTGCTGGGTGAGGAGGAAGCACTTCATGCCCTTTTGTGCCAGCAGTTCCTTCACTTGATCTGGTCAGTTTGCATCTGTACTTGTGTGGTTGTAGATCCAAACTGTAGATCCAAACCCCATTAAAGCCAGTCACTGTGCTGTAGACTGAAGTGAACTTTGGGTATGTGCTTTACCAGGCATGAGTTCACGCTGCTCTGGGCAGCAGTGGGATGGGCTTTGTCCTGTTGATCTGGCTTGATGAAATTACCTTATATGTCAATTTTTTCATTGTGGGATGCTTGCTGAAAATGACTGAAATAAAGTTTTCTGCATGGGTCATTTAAACTTGATGGGTAGTTAGAGAGTTGCCTAAGTTTGCAGCAGTCAGTGTTAATATGAACTTTGGAGAAAATGTTTAAATGAAAAACAACTGAACTGAAATATTAATCCCTTGAACTTAATCATGAGGATGGCTCCATTAACCTCCCATTCCATAGTACTGCTTAATCCAGTAACAGCAGGATGGACAAGAGGAGGGTTTTTTTCCTTTAAAGCTCATTGAAGTATCAGGAACTAAAAACCTTCAGGCTATTTTTGATTAGGTTGAACCTCTGGGCAGAGTCACTCCTACATTAAGCTCTGAAGTTTGTAATAGTTGTGGTTAAAATTCTACGCTAATTTTTCTTCTCAAGTGAAAAAAAACCAAGTGTGCTGTGTAATACAGCACGAAACCATGAGAAGTGTGGACATATGGATGAACTCGTGGTGGAAGTAGAGGGATGGGAAGATAATCCCACTGTATAAACAGAGCAGCCATGAGCTCACCCAACTCAGAGTCCCCAGTAGCAATGATACATCTCCCTTTGATGGTCATTAGGTAATAATGAACTTATACATCAGCACATAAGTTTGAATCGGGTCCCAGCTTTTTGTCATTGTTAAACTCAGCCTCGAAACTTCCCTGACACTTGGAAGTACAAAGGCCAAAATACTGAGCCATCATTTCTGGAAGATGGAAAATGAGGGATAGCGGCTCCGTCTTTGCTGTTAAACTTCTGCCACGTTCTGAATGGATTTTTTTTCATTAGCCTGGTATGTTAAAAAATAATGGGTCTGTCACTAAGTTGGCTCATTATTTGGGGAGAGTCAAGGCAAAAGTCCCTGCTAATACTAAAGAGGAAGCCAGATTCATGTTGTTAATGAGTTGGGAAATATTTTGGAATAGCCTTCGTTGTTACAAGGGATTACAGAACTGCAACTACTTGAAAAGATTTTCAAAGCAACTTCTAAGGCTTTGATCTTTATTCAGAGTGTGCTTGCTTTCTAGTCTAAAAACATTCATTTTTAACAGGATATAGGAGAAGGACTGAGTGCTTAGTACTTTTCCAAGCAGACTTTTCAGTGAGGCTCCATCCTGCAGAGGCTCTCTCGCATGGAGAGCTACAGTCAGTGCAAAGTAAACTTCAGAGTGCAGCAGAGGCTTTATCAGTGTGATTATTTCTGAGCTAATGATGGCTTGCTTCTAAACCTCTGTGCAGCTCCCTGACAATTATCAGTGACATGGAAATTACAGTGAGTGTGTACCTTAGAAAGGTGCTGTCTCAAGATGCACAGTCCTCAGCGTGTGTTTGGAGCTCTTATTGCTCGAAACAGGCTCGAGAGTCGGGGCCGAGCAGGAAGGGCAGAGCAGGGTATGGCAGTGAAAGGAGGTGCCAGACTTAATCACAGGGTGAACTGTTCCTTTTCCTTTGAGGAGCACAGCGATGCCCCTGGAGAGAGACAGAGAAATAGAGTATTTATTTCCTTTTCATTGTCGTATTGGAGGAGAAATCTCTGCGCTCAGAGGGAATTTTCTGTGACACTGATGGGGCCTGTTAGAGATGCCCTGCCAAGAGTCAGACACAGGCAACACTG
The DNA here is from genome assembly GCA_013400655.1 of Mystacornis crossleyi. Classification (NCBI taxonomy): domain Eukaryota; kingdom Metazoa; phylum Chordata; class Aves; order Passeriformes; family Timaliidae; genus Mystacornis; species Mystacornis crossleyi. The sequence goes on from VYZQ01020616.1 coordinate 425,949, forward strand.
TAATTACCTATTAGCAAGGTGGATATGAGAGACTGGAAAGTGCTTTGTTAAACTGAATCCAGAGTTCAGTTTAGGTGAGGATCCAAAAGCTGTGCTGTGGGTTCCACCACGTTCTTTTTCAGGTCTGTACTTCAGCAGCTCCTGAGCCCTCACACAGGAGGCCTTAAGCACCTGAAACTTTCTTTTCTTGTCTCTCCTCTTTCAAAAATTGCCACAATCTCTCGCTTCAAGGGACAGCACCACTTTTAGGCAAAACACAACATATATTAAGTGGCCCTGCAGATTCCATGGCCCTCTGGGGACATCCTGCTCTGCTGCCGTGGTGCTGCACAGCTCCAAATCCCGCGTTCTCTGGTCCGCCCAGGGTTTGAAATATTTCTGGAATATACTGTTGCTGTTGTAACCTCAAGATGTCATTTAAAATGAGTTTCCGAGGGACTGTCATGACCTCTTGAGATGAGAATTACAATACTGATACTCTTGGAAGGCCTGTGCTGTTGGACAGTCAGCTGCCTGTTTACAGGCTGCCTTGGAGGCATTGTGGAAGTGGAAAAACATCGCTCGTTAGAAGGTGATGGCGGCACTGATTGTTTATTGTCGTTCGTTTGTTTTGCAGTATCCAAAACATGGACAGCACTTTATAAAAAGGACCAGCTAAGAAGCTCCCTTTGAGCTCTGTCACTCGAGTTATTTACCCTGGATCCCCCCCAGTAAACTAAGGGCAGTATCTGCTGATAGCTGAGACTTCAGGGGAATTTCTCTGGATTTATTGCATTAAAACTGAGCAGATTCTCCTTTGCTTACAGTGAAGATAATCTACTCTAGTGGTGATGAAAAAGAACAGAATCTCAGACTCTAGCCTTAAAATGCCCATGGAAAGGGGATTTTTTTCCTGTTCGTTCTAGCTCAAATTATTTTTATTCATATGCATGATGATGTGCACAGGTGCACATTTATGGAGTCACCTAAGAGCCACTTGACAGCTTAAGAAAGCATTTTATCCACAAAAGCAAACTGCTCCGTGAAATAATCATCAGAACGAGGAGTAATTCCAAATATGCAGCTTACAAGGCACAGAGCAGGGCTTCGCATGAAAATAAACTGCCGTACTTTTGAATAAATGAGAAACAAGAGTTACTGTGAAGAAAATCCTCCCACAGAATTCAGTAGAAGCTATTTCTTTAAATAATTTCTTTAAAGATAATGCAAGAGATCTGAAAATGCTGCTAATAGTACAGCTGCCAGTAGGAAAAGTAAGTTTAAAAACCAGTTTAGGGGTTTTGTGTAAGGACCTTCTCTAACCCAGAAGGTTTCAGCAGAGATACTGTACAGGTGTATGTGTGTTTAATAGGTGTATAACCTGTGATGGGCATCTCACCACCCAAACGTTTCTTTTAGTAAGTTATTGGAGCAAATGCTGCTTTACTATAGAGAAGGTAGACCTGAGTTGCCTTACGAGAATGTTAAAATCCAGGAGCCCGGGTCCCAGGTTTCCTCGCGGTCCCATTGGTTTAATTGAGGTTGCAGTTAATAAAGGCGGACACACAGATTGATGGAGGCCCCAAGGTTACAGTCTAGTGCCTTGAGACAGCAGATATTAAAGGGACTCATTTATGTGGGGACTTGCTGTACCCTCGGGGAGGCAGAGCAAATCACCTTTGCTGTAATAGGAAGAGACACGGAGCTGAAACATGGCAGATAAGGGAGGGGGAGTGTCTGTACAAGGGGAGATAACACGGGATGTGTTATCCATTCCGTGGCTTGTGACACGCTTCAGGTGATTGCTGGTGATTTTTTTCAAGGAGAGTGTCTGGACTGTGCAGCCCGTTGGCATGGGAAGGCAGAGGGGCAATAGGGGATCGGTCAAAACTATGGCTGAGCCAGCGCCCCCGGTCTCAGGGAAACAGCACGGAGACTTTGTGGGGTGGGGAGATCGGCCTGATGGATTTGACCCTGTGGGAAGGGCGAGGGGAGCATCGCCTTCAGGTGGGGAGGCAGAGAAGGAGCCTGGGAATTGGTGTGCCTGGTGTCTCTCATGGTCTGGAAAGTACCCATTGTTTGAAAATGCAGAGCTGTCCTTGTCTGAGGACAGAACGCATTAACAGGAGCTTTCCAGTCAGCATGAAGACATTTCCTGCTGTTGTTTACCTGGTGCCGTGCTGTTCCTCGTGCCACCTCAGGTACCAAGCGCCCTTAGGCTCTCCTTAATGATTCCACACTCCCACATCTCCTGAGATGAAACCTTGTCTACCGGAATAGTTTCATCTCAGGGTTAGCAGTGTTGTCCTTAAGCTGTGTTAAGCCCAAATGTGAACATGGTTGCAGGTCCCTTCACGCACTTGCTTGATGTCACTGGGAGAAAAAAGAGCATTTAGGTGCCCTCTGGACATGCAGAATCAACTCCTCTCCCAGGCCTGGGCAAACAGCTTCCCGAGAACCTGCTGTTCCCAGCTGCTGTCTCAGGGCCATTCTGCCAGAGGGCAGACGTGGGCATGCCAGCGACGGCAAGGTCCTGCAGGGGAGTCCCGGCTCCCGTCAAACCCCACACTCTCACCTCAAGTCCCCGTCTCCAGCCGAGTGCTGCAGAGGAACTGTGGCCTTGAGGCATGAGGACATCTGAGCAGTGGTTACTCCTTTGCCTTCCCAGCAGAAATCTGCTTAGTGGAGGGAATAACATGGTCCTTAATAAGGAACTCCTACTGTTTCCAATTAAACAAAAATTGCTGCCAATAAATCACTTGATCCCTGAGCTCTGTTCCTCAATTTCACTCTCTCTGTTACTGAGCCTCCATCTGCTTTTAACAGTTCTTTCTGCTCATATGTCTTTTAGTGCTGTATCCCTCCAGAATGGCTTTCTAATTAAATAAGCTCTGAAAATGAAAAGCAGAGGAACAGCAGCCTTTTTGCTCTCTGTACCCTTAATCTGGGAGTCCTCTATGTGCTATTTTGGAAGCTAAATTGAGGTCGCTGACATTATGCATAGTTGTTGTCTGATGCAGGCTTAAAAGCCCCAAATCCTCTATTTAAAATTATCTTTAGGCACATGGGTCAAATATTTGCAGGAAGAAAAATAAGTATTTGTAGCTTTAGCAGATTTAGAGAAGGAGGGGAGGAGTGAGAAAGGGGCCCCAATCCCAGGCCAGTGTTGCTGTTGCAATGTGGATTCACTGCCCACTGAAAATATCATTTGTTGCTGGTGTTAACAAAATAAACATTTCCCATGGCACGTGGTAAGGAAAACGGGAGCTTTGCTAAACAGAAATTCCCTGGAGAGGTTGCAGCCCCCCTTTCATTTCAAATGGTGTAGTGACCAGTTACTGCCTCTTGTCAAAATACATTCTGCTGAAATTGCACAGAGGAAATGAATGCAGTTGAGTTTCTCATTAGGAAAACAAAAAGAACAGGCACTGTCTGTGTGGAATTAAATAATATCCTGCATATGAGAAGTGCCACAGTAATTATGGATACAAACGAGTATCACGTTTCAACTGGTGAATGAATGCAACAATCAAATACCAAAAAGAGTAATTTT